>BROF01004732.1:0-21937 GCA_024346535.1 Eptatretus burgeri
GGAGGCCCCTGGAGTACCAGCGGAAAGTGGACGCAGCGACGCGCTGTTCTGGCACATGCTCCCATTCCTGACCTGACAAAGCCATTTCCACTCATGGCTCACAGACTCCCTCTCCTGTCGCAGCCAACATGTGCCCCTAAATGGAGTTCTCTCGTCCCCTTTTCCTGTCCAGGCTGGAGTTCCTCAAGGCAGTGTTCTGGGCCCTGGTGTTCTTTTTGTGGTTTTTATCAATGATCTCTCCTACTCTCTGAAAAATCCTCTTTATCTCTTTGCCGATGACTCCACCCACTGCGAAGCCATCTGTCATCCCTCAGACCGGCAAGCAGCAGCTTCTTCGCTCACTGCAGAT
Organism: Eptatretus burgeri; assembly: GCA_024346535.1. Lineage (NCBI taxonomy): Eukaryota > Metazoa > Chordata > Myxini > Myxiniformes > Myxinidae > Eptatretus > Eptatretus burgeri. The sequence goes on from BROF01004732.1 coordinate 350, forward strand.
CTGGATAAAATCACAAACTGTTCCAACACATGGAATATGTCTTTCAATCCGGACAAATCTCACACTCTCACTATGTCTCCCCCAAAGGACCGTTTGGAACCCTCCACCCCCACCCCCATCTACTTTCTCAACAATCCTCCGGAAGAAGTCCTTTCCTTCAAGCTTCTGGGTCTCACTCTCTGCCATGATCTTTCCTGGGAAAGCCACATTTCCAACCTGACCTCCAAAGCCAATCACAGACTGGGAATCATCCATCATGCAAAGTCCTCCCTCGGCCCACCTGAGCTCCTGACCACATACTCGGTTACTGAAAAAAATTCTGAATTCAATTGAATTGAGAGGTAAGAGGACGTAATGTGTCAGGTGTCTGATCAAAGTGAGGTTGCATCAAAGTGGGACCTCTTGGAACCCCACCATCACTGCCAGCAGTGACAGTTCCAACATTAAGAGCGTACATAGAAAACCTTTCAACGGAGGAAATTGAAAATTTACCACATGTTAATGACCATTTAATATAGGGCATATTACTTGGATGTTGTCCAACTGCTCATAACTTAGGTGGTGAATTAAACAAAGTCCAATGTCCAGAGACAATGTCACTTCCTCGCATTAGAAAATGGAATCATTGTAATTGCTTCAGTCTTGACTGTGCTTCGCTGGTATAAAAAAAAAGTGAAGAAGACGAAGTAAAATTTGGTATTTCAATGATCTCCCGCTTTATACTTTAGTGATCTATTCTGGCATCTTTATCAGCCTTGGTAGTCATGAAAACACTCGAGAATGAGAATAAAGCCACTTTGCAAAGGCTAAATCAACGTACTCTCAGGGACTTTTCAAAGTGTAATTTGTACATATTTACCTAAGAAGTGAAGACAGATGCGATTACAAATTTGCCGCCAGAAGAGTTGGCTCGCATCAATTCCTTCTCAAGACTGCACGGGGTAAGTAGTCACTGACAACCATGTAGTTGTTTTTTAGCCGTGTCTCACGTAGCGAACGTGGCTCCAAGAGAGCTTGAGCCTCCTCCTCCTCCTCCTCCTCCTTCTCCTTCTCCTTCTCCTTCTCCTTCTCCTCCTCCTTCTCCTCCTCCTTCTCCTCCTCCTTCTTCTTCTGACAAAACCTTTAGGACTCAGCTCTTTTATATACACGATCCGGATCTCCTTAAATACTAAACACCTGTACACATCCTCGCATTGAGGGTGCCTTTTGAGAGCGTCTATCATCAACTTTTAAATATATTCGGAGATTTGCTTTAAAGTTTCGAAAAGTTCATCTTACCATTTAAAGATTATTCCATTTAATGTGTTATAATTTCGTAAATGCATGATTTACTTGTCATGAACAGGAGCCTCGATGAGGGGTCTCGCTATTGGCTCCATCAATGCACGTGACGAAATATCGGAAGTTGTTGTTGTTATTGCCTTTAGGACGCTGCTCTTGGACACATTTGTCCTTGTTGTTGTTGGGGTTCTTGTTGGGGGTCGATTTTTGGCCGCCAAAAATGATATGGCCGCCATCTTAGTTTTATGGTGGGCCAAACACATTAGACCTGTTTGCCTCTGCTGGTTCTCCACTGTCCGGCTTTGTTGCATTAGATTTCCATTGGCTTTGTTTGAGTCGAGAGATGATCATGATGAGGGTCCCTGAAAAATCGAATCATATGTCGAATAAAAATTATTAGTACTAGTACGTGCCTGTAAAAAAAAAATTATAAATAAATATTCAAACTGCGAGCAACAAACAACAACCACACAGGCCGTTCCTTCGCTCTCGCGTGCCCATACGTGTGTGGCGCGGAAATTCGCATATTATTCGCAGTTACGATGATTCGCAATTTAGGTTTTAATGGCCAATTATTCAATTAGCGCCAATGTATTTTGCCTTTTCGCAATGTCATTGCAAGGAAAAACAAAAAGAGAAGAGAAGAGAAAAAAAAATTACTTCCTGGTTTGGAGCATACCAGCACTCTGATGTTACCGAAATTTATGCACCGTCTAATATGAAAATGATCATAACTTGCGGCGTTGTGTTTATCTATAAATGTGCATAAGAAATCGAGAAATTATAAGAATATACTAAGTCATCACTCTCCGGAAGTCCGTACGTTGTAACCCGTAATGGGGAACGCGGCTGAGCTTCCCCTCCCCATCGGCCACGCCCACGCAACAACGTGTCTTGTCATTGGTTTGGTAAATAAATGGCCATAACTTGGGAAGCACTTGTCCGATTAATATCAAATCTTGAAAAGGCACATCCTCAGGTCCCCAGCAATATACCTGGCAAGTTTCAATTAGATCGGACCAGAGGTTGTCGAGAAACAGCGTTCACACACACACACACACACACACACACACACACACACACACACACACACACACACACACACACACACACACCAAAACTGAGGTAACATATAAAGTAAATCCCTTGTTCGGAATCATCATTAATTTTATCTATGTAATCTTATTCATTCACATTGCAACACAGGACAGTCACGGCACAAGGTTGATGAGACAGATTAGAGAATGTAAGCTGAGCCGTTCAACAGCAAAGATAAGGGAGTTGACTGAACAGATGAGGCGACAAATATATATTTTGTGTCGCAGGTTGTGACCACATTACAGTAAGTCTTCTTCCAATTATTCTTCTTATTATTCTTCTTATTCTTCTTATGCTTCTTATCATTACATACAGCTGGAAGGACCCTTTTGAATAAAGTGTCATGGAAATGGAAGAAGCAACCAAAATTCTCCATACTAATACTTATCGAAGTAATAGAAAAATATATAATAGTACATGGAAGAAGCACACAAACAACAATGACAGCCACGACGACAGCAACACAACGACGTGTCATAAAAGATCAATTTTTCATGTGTTGCACTTAATTTTACATTTTCATTGAGATTCTCAGATAGACATGCAAAATGTTTGTGAAGTGCAATATACTGTCTTTTAATTTGTGAAGATAGTTTGTGAAGTCTTTTGATTAAAACCATCAGCGAAGCGATGGGTAGGCACGCCTAGTAATAACAAAAATAAATACAGCAGCATTTCTTGGAGATTGAAAAATTGCCAGAATATAACATCATACTAATTGCTTTTCAAAATTGCCATTAACACTTTGAATTAGCATACCTCCTAATTATTTTCTCAACTTTGCTGCAATTAATGTTATCATAAAATATGTTAATAATTAGTTGTTTGTTTTATTTTTTTTTTAAACTGTTGCAAGTAATTCCTGTATGAAGTCCTATAAATCAGTATTTGAAATATTTCAGGTATCAGGCAATGAAGCTTGAAAAATAGAATTTTGCTGATAATAATAGAACGAATTTGGACAAAACCTTTGTGTGTGTGTGTGTGTGTGTGTGTGTGTGTGTGTGACACTTTAGGTAACGTTGTGCAGATTGTGCAAGTTGCCCAATGAAGTTAACACAAGTCTTGAAAATCTATGAAATAATACTCTCCTGACATTACATAACATGCTGGGGAAACAAAAGAATGGCCTACCTCAGAATTTTGACATTCCCACCCATATCAACGTCTACCCCCTCAATCTCTACAAAAATAGCACATATAGTAGCATATCGAATTGCTTCTCTTGGCCAAGGAAATACCAACTTCCTTACTGTGCCAAGGTTGTTCTCACAAAAGCCAGATATCTGAAAGGCGAGTCTCTAAGCTAATGAAGCCTGAATGCTTCGGTTAAGAAAAACTCATATATAAAACCAATCTATGATGACAGAAGAATCTCAAAAGTATGATGGATAAATATCAGAAGGAACTCATAATGCATCGCTCATTGTGCAAATTACCAAGGAGCATGTCCCTCCGTGGGAAACCAGACTGGGGTCGAAATAAAAGCAACTCGAACAAACTGAGAAGAGGCAGGCAATTGGTCACATTCATGAGGTGGGGTGGCAGGGTGGCCAAGAGATAAGCATACCCATACTCACTCCTGAGTTGTCTCGTCTTGGTTAGAACCTCAACCCAGTTATAAACTGTCACTCAGGCGTTTCGCAAGCAGGGTGAGGCATCAGTTTGTGTGCCATCCCACGGATAGACATTAAATTTGGAGTCCTGTATGCTCGCATTAGTTGGTAAATGTTGAAAAAAAAAAAACCACAGTGTTCTTCGCAAAGTGTAGGTGAACTATCGCCAGCACCCTAGTCAAGCTTCAAATTGTTGCTCTAACCTACATCAGTGGCGCTGCAGAACCCCTGCGAGAACCCTTGCTAACTGCATACCGCAGTCATGTGCTGCATACCAACGACGGCTACAGAGAGGAAACAACCTCACAGCGATTCCCTGCTGATCACCCAGAAACCGATAATTAGACAGGAATGGAGTGATGTTATAACTATTCCATTAGTAAATAGAAGAGCACTCGGTGGAGTGCATCCCTCCACCACGCAATATTGCCTGTTCTACGAGAACATATCGGGCCCATTACATTTTTGAAATATCATGCGACGCAGTTTGGAGACATGACAGAAGAAAATAGACACCATGGTTTTTAAAGAGTTTATTTAACATTTGAAGTTTATATGATCCATTTTAATACATACACTCATATTTGGTGGACTTGCCATTTGCAGATTTCAATGCTATTATTCTTTCAGGCAAAGAACTAACGAGTTCCGAAATTTTCTCTTGTGGGACTCCTGTCCAGGCTTCACATAAAAGGTTTTGCAATTCTGTCCGAGACGTTGGTTTCCTGGAATTTTTTCCGCACAGCTCGATCCAATATGGCCCAGAGGTGTTTAATGGGATTCATGTCTGGAGACCGACTTGGCCATGGAAGTCACTTGATCCCATTTCTGTCCTGCCATTCTTTGGTATTTTTTGCAGTGTGGCATGGAGCTCCATATTCCATGAACAGTTGTTTTTGACCATCTGACCAGTGGAGAAGACAGGGAGAAGTCCATCCCCAAGGATAGAAATGTATGTCGTAGAGTTGATGTTACCAACACACTCCACAAGCTCTGACCGACCAGCGCTCCAGATTGCTCCCCACACCATCACTGAAAAAAACACCGTGTTTGACAGTTGCCTGCAATCGGTTCAAAGATAACTCTTGACTGGGAAGTCTCCAGACTCATATGCATCCACTGTCAGAAAATTGATTAAATTGGGACTCATCTTAAAAATGACAGTTTGCCTAAACTCCAAAGGTCTGGTGGCCATCTTGTCAGCCCACTTCTTTCTCCTTTGAATGTTGGCTGGTCCAAGAAGAGGTTTTCTCTGAGCTGCTCTCCCATAGCAGCACAGTTGATGAAGGTACCACACGGCAGTTCTTGAGCTAACTTGGACCTCCTCTGCAACATCTGCTGCCTTGCAATGGAGGGTTTTCTCAATTGACCACTTGACAGCTCGAAGGCACCTTTCTGAGTGCCCAGGTTGACAATAATGGGAAGGTGTGGATTCCTTGCCTTCGCTGGTGAATTGCATAATCACTTCATTGGCCATAGAAAGCAGAATGCCATGGTTCTGAGCTATCTGATGCTGGTTGATTCCACCTTCCATTTGGCCAACAATTCGCCCTCTTTGAAAATCGGAAAGTTTGAGTGCTCCCTGGGTTCGAGGCATAGTTAATTGTCATACACGACCCAGGAACTCGTTTCTGCAAATAAGTAGTTGAATATTAGTACAAATCACTGAGTACAACTTGCTTTATACAAATGAAATGAATAAATTTAAGGTGTCTATTTACTTCTGTCATGTTCTCTGTACTATATCGTTTTTGACCTGATCTCTCAATGGTGAAGAATCACTTAAAAAACATAAATCATTCTCGTATCCAGATCTGGATTCGGATCTTCACCCAAATCGAAATAGTTCGTCCTTGGCACACACCCAACATGTCCACCAAGTTTCGTCTGAATCCGTCCATAACTTTTTGAGAGATCGTGCTGTATTGTTGCGGAGCCGGGTGTCGGTTGCGAGCACGACCACTAGGTGGAGCAATTGGGTCGACTCCACCGAACACCCGGAATCTAGATCATACCTTTCGGAAAACTCCAAAAAGTATGGGTCCCTTACAGGACCGTGAATCATCAATAAATCAACCACGTGGGACAGGGTATTCTGCCAAACTTCAAAATACCTAGAGGCCCACGTGGTGAGCTACCGAGGATTCACACCCTCGACGGCACTCGTACGGGATGAGCCATGTGCTTACTCGACCCGTGCGTAACCCGAGCGGATGGTTACTGAGGTCCCGTCAGTCCGAATGTACAATTTGCCGCTTCCCAAATTTCCCAACACGCACTGTGTTAAACCAATGAAAAAAACATAGAAACGAGCTGATACATTCAACAAATGGATATTTATTTACAATCGATGGGGAAGGAACACACAAAGGGCATAGTTATCTGACTATAAGAAATGCAGTATGTACAAGGCAAAAAGCACTTAACAGTTCCTACTTAAAGACGGGCCCACAGACAGACACACACCCAAAAGAAGCGAAATGGACCTTACCGCCTCGTGCGGTCTTCGACGTCCTGGGTCGGCGGGACTCGAACCCGCAGCTCAATGCCGCTGCAAGCACCGGGTATGGAGGACAGCGTCGGGCTCCCGCACGCTCCTCCTGCATGCGACGAGCCCAAAGCCAGCGATGAGATGAGAGCCAGAAGACCAGCAGCAACACGAGACCAGAAGACCAGAGGACGAGATCAGAGCAGACGCTGGCGACAGGACGAGACCAATCTCCTCACATTCGTGCAAAAATCACCACCCTTTTCTCCAGGAGGGATGGGACTTTCCTGACCACTCGCCTCTTGATTAGTCGGAACCATCGCGCGATTACCTGGCCGCCCTCCGTTGGACAGGCGCACGGGAGGCGGGGAAACTCCCACCCTTCTGGGCGGACTCCCGAGCAGAGGCGTTTGTGGCTCCGCCCACCTCCTCACCTCTGGCCGCATGCTTAATGGCGATCGTATTGAGACAGAATCGGAGAGGGTGAGACGCCCGCTCCTTGACAATTGGCGAAGGAGGGACGCCATGTCTACGTTAGACTCCGCCTACGCGCGCGCTTGCTGGCGAGTGCGCGAAGGATGCCGTGAGCAGAGTGTTGTTGCTGTGAGAGTGAAGATGGTGTGGATGTAAAAATCCTAACTATAAAAATAACTCGCAGCGCACGTACATTTAATTCCCATTAGACCCAGAGGATGGATTCTAACTAGAAACACACACTCACCAATATAACTGAGCTAAGGGGACCTGAATGTTGTGTGCAGTAAGCTTCCAGATTCACAACAATATATCATTTTTGGCCCTATCTCTCAATGGTGAAGAATCACTTTAAAAATTAAATAATTCTCGTATCCAGATTCCAAATCAGGTCTTCACCAAAATCGAATTAATTCGTCCTTGCCACACACCCAACCTGTCCACAAAATTTCATCCGAATCCATCCACAACTTTTTGAGATATCCAGCACACAAACAAACAAACAAACAGACAGAAAGGGGTGAAAACATAACGTCCTTCACCGTCAGTGGTGGAAATAATAACTACGGCTGATAAGTGCCAAGATGTCATTACTATACAACATTAAAAAAAAAAATTGGATCATGTGTCCTGAAGCTTATCTGGATCAGGAGCAACATTCACTTAAATTCCCCGCAGACCCCCTTCAACCCTGATTTTTTTTTAATGCCGTGAACAAACTTTAGTACATCCTGGGTGATGCAGGTTGTGGTCAAGTTTCATTAAAATCATGTTTTTATTTTTGGAGAAGAGAGCAAATACATATTTTATGGGGGGGGGTTCAAACGCCCCCTGTAGACCCGTTTAATGAGTGCAGATTTTGATGCGGTCAATACACTTTGGTACATCGACGATAATGAAGGTTGTGGTCAAGTTTCATCGAAATTGTTTTTGTGGTTTCGGAGAAGAGGGCAAATACCTTTTTTGTGGGGGGTGGGGGGGTGACTGACCCCACATCGACCCCTTTGATGAGTGCAGATTTTGATGTGGTTGACAAACTTTGGTACATAATGGTTGATGAAGGTTGTGGTCAGGCTTCATCGAAATTGTGTGTGTAGTTTCGGGGAAGAGAGCAAATACATATTTGGGGGGGGGGTCTAAACCCCCCTTGTCGACCCCTTTGATGAGCACAGATTCTGATGCGGTCGATACACTTTGGTACATCAAGGGTGATGAAGGTTGTGGTCAGGCTTCATCGAAATTGTGTGTGTAGTTTCGGGGAAGAGAGCAAATACCTATTTTGGGGGGTTCAACAACCCCCCCTCCCTCCCCGTAGACCTCCTTAATGAGTGCAGATTTTGATGCGTCCAATAAACTTTCATTTTGCAATAGATATGAAGCTTGTGGCCAAGGTTCATCAAAATCGTATGTTTGGTTCAAGCGATAATGACTGAAGTGTGCACGGACTGACTGATTCGTTCACTCACTCATCTACAGACACTACTCAATCGCAGAAGCTCACAAGACTAAAGTCCAGGTGAGCTAACCAACAGATTAATCCACCACAAAAGCTGCATTCTGACTGTGCCAGCAGAAGTATCCCAACTTTCTTGCAACCAAGAATATACCATCCATCCATTGGGACCATACTCTGTGCAGAATGTTGGTGCTACTTAAGCAGTCTCCTTGGCTATTGGGCACAATCCTGGACGGGATCACCACTCTGACACAGTATACCAGCAAGCTGGCACTCATTTTGCCGACCTCGGAAGGACGACAGGCAGAGTCAACCCCACCTGGTATGAATTCAACAGCCAAGGGGGATTTGAACTCAGGATCCTTGGATCCCAAGCCCACCACCCTCACCATTAAGCCAACACCAGGCATAAGAGTATACTGGATACCAACAAGTTTGAGAATGCCCACAGGTGCTATCAAAATATAATTAGCTTAAATGGAACTTGATAGCATTAAAAAGAATATTACATCTCACGTCGACCCGGTGCACCAAAGTAATGTATTTTGGAATGGCCAAATTAAAGGGAATCACACTCATTCGAGTAGCCATGGCTTCCCTCAGTCAGAATCCAAATCCTGCCAGTCCCTTAAAGTGAATGCTCAACAAATTATATCTCCCCCAAAAATAGATTAATGCAAAGCAGGCCAAAACTGATTGGGTGCTTGCGATAAAAATGGCAGTTATCAGTGGACATGTGCATTTAATTCATAACAGTTTATTGAAGAGAGACACAGGATGACAAAAACCGGAGAAGCTCGAGATGAAATGCAGACCTAAGCAATGAATAATTAGAAATAATTAAATACACACTCAATAAAATGAAATGCACTTAATACAATAAAGAATCTATGACACCACATCCACTCGCCCACTCAAGCACAATGGAGAGAAACCAGGCAAGGTCTTGAAGGAAAATATGAGTGGGCAGCTCTCTAAAAGTAAATACGGGAAGGACTGCAGTGTAGCACAAGTCAGTACTCCGACATCTGTGAAGGCGAGCTCTCTTGTGCCCTAACACCACAGACCACAGAGAAAGAGCAAGTGTCCCCCTGCTCCGACCAACTCAATTTGCTTCCTCCCCTCTTTCAGCTTCCAAAATAGCGAGGAGAGAGAAGTGAAGTGCAGGACAAAATAACGGAGAAGACAGAGAGCGAATGAATCCGTATACAGGGTTCATCAGCCTGAACATGAACCAAGACACATCCAACTGCTCCCCACTTCTACCTTGCTTAGGTGCTTTACAGAGAGGACATGTATGAATTATACTATGGTAATGCCAATGTCAATTCAACTATACCGCCCCTCACAGTATACATAAGAACAGGACAACTTCACTCTAATGGGTCCCTGCTTGCAAAAAAAAATGTTATAACCTACGTGAACACGTGGACCACACTAACTTAACATACGAGCTAATTTATACCCCCTCCAATGTAACAATATTATCCTATTTCAATATTCGACGGAAAAAACAATTCTGTGGACCTTATCGAGGAACAGATCAGAACCTCTGCAATAAATCAGCTTTGGAAGTTGCTTTGCTTGAGATAACACCCTCTTGCTCAGACGAAGGGTTGATGCCTGAAATGTCAGCGTTGCTTTGCTTCCTTCGGTGGTTTAAAAACTGTTGTCAACCTTCTGTTTATAAAACCAAATCGTTTTTAAAAAAAATATGCCAGAGCCATTTTCCCATGCTACAGTTTACATCCACTGTCCCGTCAGCATCAATATACAGTAAGTGAACCCAACTACCTGCTCGACTTGCCATTACATACCAGAATTTCAATTTCCTCATTATCTTTCCTTGCACCATAACCATCATCTTCTTGGCCTTACTGCACATAACTGCACATAACTTTCATTATTATCCACATAACTATATGTGCACACATCCCCCTTTTTACATACTTGCTGCACATAACTATACAGCAAATTATATAATCTTCCTTCCCTTTATCCAATCCATATATACCATTTGCATCTCTCAAATCTGTAATAACCAATAATCCAACATCCAATAATAATTTCCCCTTCCAAACCCTGTGACCAATTTAATAACACCCTAAGTGTAGGAATAGGTTTAAGTGGTTTCATGAGAATGCAGTCCTGTCTCATGCTCATGCCCTGTGCAGATCTCTCCCTGAATTTATGATGCATTTTGGCTGAAGTTTTTATTCAGTCTGAATTCATCCTTCCATGTGAACCGTGAATCCACTTTCTGCTAATGATATCATATGGAGAGGTTGTGGGTCTACATTTATCCTTGCTGGCCTTTCTTCTTTCTCATCTTCTTTTTCTGTCTTCGTTTGTTTTCTCCTCTTTCTCTCTTTATATTTGTCCTTTTCTTTCTGTGGCAGTAACAGTTTTTGTATTTTTAGCATCCCTTGCATTAATGGTGCAATTTAGGATCTTAATGGCTTTCACAAGTTTCATGTCAACCAATTTCGTGCTGTCTGTGAAGCCATTAAAGCAAAATCAATGCTGTCCTGAAAGTCTGTTCATATAATCTTATGAAAATCCATTTGATGATCACAGCACTACCTCTTGTGAGTAGTGATCCATGGTGAAGCTATCCGCTTTCTGATTCCAAATTTCTTGGATAATTCTGACTACTGGTTGGAGTGCATGCTCTTTTGGAGACTTACTAACACTAACCTGGAAAACTCATACAATGAAACTAATATCCAAATATTTGTACAATTAACAGTTGTTGTTATAAACTATTATAAACGTTGTTATAAACGATGAAAGAAATGTGCAGGGCTTGGTGAAATCCCTGTTTTTTTAATATGAAGAATTCAGAAGATTAAAATGGATTCCTTGTTCTGCATCTTCCTCCTGCTCACATTGCTGCTTTTATCGAATCAATAATGATGCTCAAGATGATTTAGCCTGCACGGAAAATGAGAGATATCATTTGATTGTTCTCATGCTTCTTTTGGGTCACCATTTTTAGGTTGTTGGACAAATACAGTCCTTTGGCCAAGCCAATAAGTACCGTGGTTAAAGGAGTGCTTCGAGAGTAGAGATGAGAATGAAATGGAGCGTATCATATAAAATCATTACCTTGTTGAACAAAACAAAAAAAAACATTCCTCAAGAACAATAATTTTTCACAAAACAATGGGGGAGGTTTATTTTGCTTGCTCGGTGGATCATGATGCAGATATCAAATGTTGAGAGAAACTTTGTGCCAAGAAAGCTTTGTCATTAAATACCTTTCTTCCTCTGCTATGCTGAAGATTTAAAGGAAGAATGCAATGGGAATTGGGAAGGTTTATTTAGACAGTGAGGCACATATTAATTGAGGCTAAATTAATATAATATATTATTTGCATTCTCTTCTGGTGTACCATACTCCGTTACAGACCTTATTTGTACGTTTGTGTAGTGTATGTTGATAAAATCTGGTCAAAATTAGTCAAAGGTCAAGGTGAATGCAATCCACAACATGTAAAACACCTATTAGGCCGCAATTAGAAAATGTATCAACAAAATTTGTTATACATAACATTTCATCTTGTAAAACACTTGATAGGTCAAATTTTCCAAATTTACTAAATTGCTGTTTCCATGGCAGCTATTATTTATTTGGATTTCGCAAGTGTTATGCTATGCATGACTTCTTTCTTGTTTGTCTGTTTGTTTGTCTGTGAGTAGAATATCTCAAAAAGGTATGGACAGATTTGGACAAACTTGGTGGACAAGTTGGGTGTGTGACAAGGACCAATGTATTCGATTTTGTTGAAGATCCAGATTTGAGAAATATTTAATTTTCAATGTTATTCTTCACAATTGAGAGATGGACCCAAAAACGATATATAGCATAATATTTTCAAGACGTTTTCGTATCCTACCAAAAAGGGAGGACTTGGTGGATGAGTTGGGTAGGTAACAAGAACAAGCCGATTTGATTTTAGGTCAGGATCCAGCCTTTCAGTGGGATATAAAACGTGAACCATTCAGTGTTGCAGAGGTATGCACTCCACTGAGTGCCATTCCAGCTTACTCTACAATTGTAATAAATTCACATCCAACGCAAATCTTCACCACTATAACAGAAAAACAATTAGCACAATACACCTGAACAGGTATTCAGAAAAGCTGACTGTACTTGTAACTGTTGAGAAGTTAAATCCAGTGATCTGAGATAAGGATGACAGGAAATTAGAACAATAAATTACACCTAAGATTGGAAGAACATGAAAAGTGAACTGTCTTCAGGTTCAATGCCACTACAATTGTTTGACATATCACTTCTTTCCCTCAAAGGAGACTTTTTACTGCCAGGAACTATCACTAAAGGTCACCCACCACTGTTCCCAGTAAATTATCCGAGAGTAAATAATTTCCCAAAAATTGTTAATATCAATATAAAGAAATCTAAGGAAGCAGAAGAAAAGATTTGCAACGATGCATTGATCTTTTTCCTCACCTACCCGTGGGTTCACATTTGCCTCTGAGCTTTTTAACCTGGGTTTGTATCTCGGCCCAGCTATAAATTGTCATCTGGGTGTTCCACAGGCTGGGTGATTCATCATTGTTTGCACCGTCTCTCGAATGGACTTATAATGTGATCCTTTATGCCGGCATTCGTTGGTGGACATTAATGATCCTACGGTGTCCTTCGCAAAGAGTAGGTGATATATCACCAGTACCCTGGTCAAATTCCTGCTGTGACATCCTATGTCGTTGTGGCAACCTATCCACTCCATATAAAATTGACTTCTTACAACCATCAGGAAGTTCACCATTGAGGGAAGATGATAGCGGAGTGGACTGTTCGATTTTTGTATCCAATTTACAAAGTTCAGGCCCGAGGAATTCATAACTAAAATAGGCAACGGATTCATCTGCTCTGCCTATTTTGTGGCTGTGGCTATGGCTGTCTATAGCTGCATCCAGAAATGGCTGGTGAGGATTAGCTCATGAATCAGAGAAAAGCCATTCCAAAAGACTCGGATCATTTCTCTTCCTGTCAAGTATACCCATCATTTTGCAATGCATTTTAGAGTTATTATCATGCCTTCACATGTATCTATATGTCTTGATGAACTTTATCTTTTTCTTTCTTGCAAAACAAAGGTATTCTTTTTGTTTTAAAGAGGTACTTAAATTTAATCAAACACAATTAATGCCCCGACATTATTTTCTCTAAGCAATAGTATAAATCATATCATATTATATCATATCTCTCTCTTTTTTTTCTCTTTCTCTCTCTCTGTGTCTCTGTCTGTCTCTCTGTCTTTCTCTCTCTATGTCTGTCTGTCTCTCTCTCTATGTCTCTCTCTCTCTCTCTCTCTCTCTCTCTCTCTCTCTCTCTCTCTCTCTCTCTCTCTCTCTCTCTCTCTCTCTCTCTCTCTCTCTCTCATGAATCAGAGGAAATTATACAGCATATCCGCATGTTCATAGAAATTTGATTTGCAATCACTGCAAAACTAATCGACAGTTGCACAATTAATTCTCAAACATTCCCCCAAGGTGAGCATTATCACAGCATGTTTTGGTTAGCCCACCTGCTTTATCAGCACCTGGCTACTCTCAAGGTGTTCCAATAATTTGCAGGACAATCGGCTCCATGCGCTGTTCAAATATAATTTTTAAACTGAAACACAAGTCGTTACAAATTGGGGGGGGGGGCACGGTCTCACGTCTCACGTATGTTCAACTTGAGGAGGTGTGGTTTACAGGTAAGGCCATTTCACCACGAAAGAATGAAGGACACCGTGAATAAAAGATATTCAACTGCAAAAATATTTACTGGCACAAATGAAAAGAATGAAAGGGAGACAAAAACGCATAAACAGAAAGATAATGTCATAGAAAAAGGACAAAAGAGTAATTGGAAAAATAAAGGCCATAAGTGTTTCACAGCCCCTTCATATCATTACAATCATGAGTTGATTAACTGCTCAAATTTATCATTACAGCAAGAGCAGATGTTCAGTCGTGTCAAAGCTTTACTCGGACAGGATATTGTGTTGTATGAAAGTGATTGTGGCTGTGGGGGTGTGGAGGAAATAATTATATTAATGTATGCTAAATTGTAATTGTGCTGGTGTTTTATAAATTTAAGTTTTATGCTATAAGTCTAATTGGCTGTCAGTGCCCCCTTCCCTTTTGGCCAAGAGTCTTTTGCCCTAAATGTTGATAAATATGTGTTGTTGTGGAGCATTGTGACCTGGGCTGATAACATCATGTGCTTCTCACCTAGAAGACACGTGTGCAGTTAGAGTTAACAACCCTCTCCACTCTCCCATGAAAGTATAAATGCCTTGAAATGTAATCTTGTTTTAGTGCAAGCACGTGTGATGTATGGCATCTCAGTGGCTTGTACTCCTTGGGACTGACCAAGTACCAAGTAATAATAAAACTCTCTGATGTAATGTACTTTCACATTGTGGAAGTGAATTTAATCGGGTTGGTTTAACGGTTAACTAAAAAGTAAGAATAAATAAAATAGAACCAAATAATATTGCTACAAATGGTGTGTACGAGGGTGAGATGTGTACGGTGGATAGAATTAGAAATAAATTGTTCTTAAAAGAAAAGACTTGTCTGTGGACATTGATTATCGGTGTCTGATTTTATACAGGATTTTAAAACCAAATCGGCTAACGTTAAACCCTACAGAAGTTAAATAGGATTCCACAATCAACCAGGAATAATCCTACAACGATCACTATGAGGTTGTGTGAAAAATCCACATCAGGGGCATCATGTTTGATGAGCTGCCCTGAGGACAGCATTCTCAGAGAGCACACAGGTGATCGGAATAAGGGTTCGGGAGCACGAATCTATGTGGAGTTTTGCATGTGGTGATTGTACCAATTCACACACAATACAGATAGGAACCAGAGGATTAGAGGAGAGATAGTCATAAATGTAGTCCTAAATTTAACAAACAGGCAAGAGAGCTAGTGGAGAAGCACAGGACAATTAAAAAATATCCTTGGAGGCAGTGGAGACAGTTGAGACGATAATTGGAGAAAGACTGAGCGAACACCAAGAAAGGCTTATTATCATTAGGACCAGCTATCAGCACGGATTCAAGAAAGGTACAGAAAGGTACAGTGGCCTGCAAAAGTATTCACCCCATAAGAATAATGCCACATTTAGATGAATTACGAAATATGTAGAAACAATTTTTCCAAATGAACTCTTTTGTTCATAACTGAAGAGATCAAACTAAACACTTATAGTTGAAGGAGGTTTCATGTCAAGAATACCTGCAAAAAACATGTACAAATCAAAATTCACTGGTTGTAAAAGTATTCAGTCCCTTAGGTCAGTACTTGGTGGAAGCACCTTTCACAGCTATGAGTCATTGTTGGTAGCTTTGCACAGTCTCTACCAGCTTTGCACAGTGAGATGGTGAAATCTTTGCCCATTCTTCACGTGAAAATTGCTCTAGTTCTGCCAAGTTTGATGGGGATAGTCGATGGACTGTAATCTTCAAGTCCTCCCATAAATATTCAATTGGGTTCAAGTCAGGGCTTTGACTGGGCCACTCAATAACTTTTATTTTATTCTTATTCAGCCACTCCAATGTGGCTTTAGCTTTGTGCTTCAGATCATTGTCCTACTGAAATGTAAATTTCCTACCCAGTTTCAGATTTATGGCTGAATCAAGCAGGTTTTCATCAATGATTCTCCTGTACTTTGCACCATCCATTGTCCCTTCTATCCTGACTATTTTGACAGTCCCTCCTGATTAAAGCAGCTCCATAACATGATGCTGCCACCACCATGCTTGACAGTCGCGATGCTGTTGACGGGGTGATTTGTCGTGTGAGGCTTGTGACAGATGTAATGCTTTGAATTTAGACCAAAAAGTTCAATTTTTCTCTTGTCTGCCCACAAACTTTTTCTCCACATGCCTGCAGTAGATACCTTTTCACAAATTCCATGGGCTTTTAGATCAATAATGGCTTTTTTCTTTCCACCTGTCCATAGAGGCCAGCTTTGTGGAGGGAACATGATGTTGTTGATTGATGAACACTGACCCCCATCTCGGACATAGAGCCTTGCATATCTTTCAAATCATTGTTGGATTTACAGTGACATCCCGAACCAGTTTCCTGCTTGCCATTTTGTTGAGTTTGGATGGGCGACTTGATCTGGGTAGGGTCTGGGTGGTATGATACGTCTTCCACTTCTTAATGATGGATTTCACCGTACTCAAAGGGATAATGAGTGACTTTGAAATCTTCTTATAACCCTCTCCTGAACGGTGCTTCTCCACCACTTCATCCGCCTTCTTTGGAAAGCTCTTTGTTCTTAATGTTTGTCTTGTTGATTGACCAAGTGAGTTGCACCTTAAAATTCCTTCGAAATGTTGGGGAGTTTATTTTTTAAGTTAAACCAGTGATTACAGATTAAAGCTCTTACATTTATTTTGTAACCTTTCAAACAAATAATTTGCTCCTGAAGTGATTTGGAGTGGATTAGACAAAGGGTCTAATTACTTATACAACTGAGAATCATCTGATTTTCTCTGTTAATCTAACTTATTCCCATTTTATCTGCATTTTTTTTTAGCTTTATCACTTTGGAGTAGTTTGTGAAGACTATATATTATGTTCGATTTTAAAACATCATGAAATAAGCTCAGGCGACAACAACATGTGAAAACTTTGGAGGGGGGTGAATACTTTTGCAGGCCACTGTAGATCAAGGTTAAATTACTAACTGGAATTATCTTGAGAGATAAAAAGATGGCTGGATAGGAGTAGGAGGAATCGATTTGAACATTTTAAATTTGTTAAAGTTACACTTAGATTGCTGATTAGATATAGAGCAAGCTTAAAAGAAGGCAGGTTAGTAGGTTGGATAGAAAATTGGGTTTGGAACAGGAAAAAAAAAACAACAACAAGAGAAGTAATATGTGCATATCTCAGGATATAAATTACTACATAGTGGAGTCCTGAAGAGTCCATAATTTGTATCTGGATGAAACATTCAGGTTAAGGTTTAAATTTCCACATTACACAAATCTTGGGGAAAAGGTAAATAGCTTGGTCGAAGAGGAATGGAAAATGGAAAGATGTTTGGTGGAGGGCAAATGGATTTGGACATGTGTAAGGTGACAGATTTAAGGAGAAGCAGTGGGAATGTCGTCTATTTTCCTAATTGAGTAAATGTCCTCTTTGAAGATACGTGTTATGCATATTCCAAAACAGTTGACATATTTACAGGTTATATATCCGGAGAAAGATTGAGGAAGCAGTGATGTGAGCAATGAACATCCATCCGTTGGGACCATACTCTCTAGAGCATTGGTGCTGCTGAAGCAGTCTCCTGGGCTATTGGGCACAATCCTGGATGGGTTGCCACTCTGACACAAAATACTCAAATGGCTCAATCATTCCAGCAAGCTGGTTACTCATTTCGCTGACCTCAGAAGGACGATAGGCTGAGTCAACCCCACCTGGTATTAATACAATGACAAAGCAGGATTTGAACTCATGACCCAAGGATCCCAAGCCTGCCACCCAAACCATTAAACCAGCACCAGGCATAATCAGCATGGTGTTGGACAATTATTTTTGTTAATGGAAAATATAATTCTCTTAACTAAAAGCCAGTAGAATATGCATTGTACAGAAGTCTGGTTGGGCCACATCATGAATAGGACTTAGTTCAAGATGATTCATTGTCAAAAGGATTTTTCTCAACCCATGCAACAATGACTTCATCATAGGGCACAAAGAATGGCTTCAGGCTGTCAGGTCTTAGCTCAGAGGAAGGGTGAGAAAATATGGGATTTTAACATTAGAGAAAAGAATATTATGTGAGTACATTAGAGAGGTATTTTAAGATATAAAACAGGATTAATCGAGGAGAAGCAGATAAGCTTCTTGAAGTGAAGGTGGGGAGAATACGAAGGCAGCAAGAACAGAGACTATACAGGGATTACACAGATTTAATACGTGTAACAGTTTAACAGAAAGAGTGAGCGAGAGTTATGGGAGTAAGGACAGTTAACCATTGGAAAAAATTAACCAGCTAAATACCGAAAACAAACAGAAATAGTTTGGGTTGACAGCAGGCTCATATATATATATATATATATATATATATATATACATACATACATAGATACATACATATGCAAAGTGCCGAAAGAAAGTCTATACCCCCTTTCAAAATTTTCACCTTTTGTTGCCTCATAACCTGGAATTAAATTGCATTAAATCAGACATTTCCCACTTTTATTTACACATTGTAACCCACAACTTCCAAGTGAAAAACAAATTCTACAAATTTCAGAAAATTAATTAAAAATAGGAAAATGTAATATCTTAGTTGGATCAGTGTCCACCCCCCTGAGTTAATACTTGGTGGAAGCACTTTTGACAGCAATTACACCTGTGTCTGTTGGGATAGGTCTTTACCAACTTTGCACACCTTGATTAGGTAATATTTTCCAATTGTTTTTTTCCTAACATCACCATTTTTCGTTGAGGTTTCAATCCTTTCAGCCCAGAACCTCTCCAAATGGCAGATCCACAACCCCAGTCACAGGTTCACATCAGAAGATTACTCAACATCAATGGACCCAAAACATTAAAGTTGTGTCTAGACAGTCCTTTCAGAGAGAAAGACCGAGATTTGTCAGAATTGGAAGACACATTCCAAGTGTTTGACCAGCTTGTGATTTTTTTTTCAAGGTTTGAAGAGAGGGAAGAGGCTGTGGAGTCTGCCTGTCTGAAAGATGAGGGATGTTACGACAGAGGGTGGAGTCATCAGGAAAAAGATAAAGAGAATTATCCAGGACTGAGCCCAGAATAGGAATAGGACTGGGCCCAGAACACTGCCTTGGGGCACTCCAGCCTTGACAGGGATAGGCGACGAAAGGATTCCGTTGATAGCCACACGTTGGCTGTGAGAATCGAGTAGATCAGTAAGTCATGTGTGGAGTGGCCTTAGATGCCATAGGCAGAGAGTTTGGAGAATAAAGCACGATGCCAGATGGCATCAAAAGCATGAGATGTGTCAAGCCAGACGACCCTGATCTCATGTCTGAGCCTCCATCCATTGGGGAAGGTGGGGTCAACAAGCATAGAAAAGAGCTGGGGTGGGTATGGAAAAAAAGCATGAAGTGATGATGGTTTGCCCTTTTAAAGGACTGGAGGGAAGGGCACAAAATATTCACAGTGAAGCATAAAGATTGGATCATCTGTTGGCCTCTTGTAGCCATTGTTGCATTCACTACAAATGTTTTCCTGATCTTTATGGCTCCATGTCTCTTTATTCCATCCATATTCAGTGAAGCTTCAGCTCATGAACTGCTAATCAGATAATCCCCGTTCTGGAGCAGTCCAGAACAGGAATTATCTGTTGATGTGTTTTGGACTATTATTTCTCATTCATAGAACCTTTGATTGCCCCGCGTATGCCAAAAATTAATGGTGATTTAAGTGGGTGCTGTGAAATCTGAGGGATTTTACAACAAGATTTTATGAAAAACTTTCAAGGTCTGACTGTTGTGCAATTTGCGGAGCAAGTTTAGTATCAGGCACCAAAAGTATAAATTCAGTGCACAGTATCAAATACACTGCTGCGGACAATTAAGGTAAAATGTTTCTGACATTCTTGTGAAGACAAAGTACAACTAGAATGGCACTCGGTAGAGTGCATATCTCCGCCAGGCTGAACAGATTACGTTTTGTATCCCACTGAAAGCCCTGATCTGCATCTGGACCCTAACCAAAATCGAAACGGCTTGTTCTTGTCAACCACACACTCATCCATCAAGTTTTGTCATAATCCATCCAAAACTTTTTGAAATTTAGTGCTACATGTCGTTTTTGGCCCCATCTCTCAATGGTGTAGAATCACTTTAAAATTCTTGGGTCCAGATCCGGATCTGGATTTTCATCAAAATCAAATCTATTCATCCTTGTCACACACCCAACCTGTCCATGTTTCATTTGAATCCATCCATAACTTTTTGAGATATCCTATTCACAGTCAAACAAACAAGAATGAAGTCCTGCACAGCACAATACTTGTTAAATCCAAATCAGCAATAGTTGCCATGGAGACTAATTTGGTAATTTTTAAAATTTGACCTATGAAGTGTTTTATATGATGGAATGTTGTGCATAACAAATTTGGTTGATACATTTTCTAATTGCCACCTAATAGGTGTTTTACATGTTTTGGATGGCACTGACCTTGACCTTTGACTAATTTTGACCCGATTTTATACACATATACTCCACATTCATACAAATAAGCTGTGTACGTTTCAATGTTACATCTTGAAAAATTCCTGAGGTTTGGCAATAATAAAATCACAAAAATATGATTATAATGGGGTGAAATTGTTGTCATGGACACCGTTTACTCTTTGCCATGGGGGGTAGGGGGGTGGGGGGGTTCTCATTGCCACTTGTGGCTTTTTCCACACCACTAACCAAGATGATGAGAACCTGAAAAATAGAAAGATAAATTGAATTATTCATTTCTAATCTTTATACTCTAAGCTTGGTACTGAAGTGGTTTACCAATGGGGGGCCTTTGAATTATGACTGGTGAACCTCAAGTGTTTGGGGACTAAGAGTTCAATCTGATTTACAGGATCCTGAAGGGTTTTAGGGGTCTAAAAGTTATTGGGGGTCTCAAGGGTCTTGAATATCTTAAGGTTATAAATGGTCTGAAGTCTTAGGGGTCTCAAAGGTTCTTGGTGTTTGAAAGGGTCTTTTAGGTCTTAAGGGTATAAAGGGTCTTAAAAGGTCCAAAGGGCATGAAAGGTTTAAAATGGTCTTAAGGGATCTCAAAGGTATGAGGGCTCTTTAGGTCAACATATCTAAAAGGTATGTTCCAATCGTCTGAAATTAATAGACGTACTCATGTTAAAACAGAACATAACTAGAGGGGGAGCACTCGGGAGAGTGCAAAACCTCCGCCGCCAATACTGCTGGGTCACTCAAGTGAATCTTATATCTTATTCATTAAATATATCAACGGTGCTGACAGAGTTATAGTTCTTTTCTCCATTTTTTTTTGGGGGGGGGTTGGAAATCACTTAAAACATGTCGAAATGCAAAAATAAGAAATCGAGATTTTGTTGAAAAAAAAGTTGCAAAAATTTTTTTTCTCTCACAATTTTTTTTTGGGGGGGG
>BROF01004732.1:22002-62330 GCA_024346535.1 Eptatretus burgeri
AAATCTAATGGCATGATCCTTGGACCATACCTAACCCCACCCCCCCCCCACCAAGTTTCGTCGAAATCCGTCGAGGAGTTTTTCCGTAATACTGTTCACAAACAAACAAACAAACAGAAAGGGGTGAAAACAGTAACCTCCATCCATCTTCGAAGATGGGGGAGGTTAATTAATAGACATACTTACAGAGGGTGACCAAGACTTCACCTCGACGAGGGTTCACCGTCCACCAATGTTTTTCAGTTTTATATTGTAACTATATATATATATATATATATATATATATATATATATATATATATATATATATATATATATATATATATATATATATATATATATATATCAAGTGAATCGGTTGAGAGTTGACGATTTATGTGACCTTGGCCTTTGACTTTTTTGACTTATTGACCTCAAAAACAATAGGCTTCCAACTTGTCACCACCTTTACCAGGTGGTGAAGTTTCGTGAAGTTTGGAGTAAAAACGTGACCTGTATTCGATTGACGTAAAAGACAGACAGACAGACATAACTAGAACAGCAGCCAGCAAAATAACAGACCAGTCCAACTAATATACAGAATTTGCAAATGTTTGATTTCGTAAATAACAAACAGACAGATGGGTGAAAACATAACCTCCATCCACCTTCGGTGATGGAGGTAATTAGTTGACATGAAATAACAAATTGCAGTGAGCAAATCCATATTTGCATAAAACAAACAGTTGCAAAAAACAAGCCCTTAAAAAGCACAAACAATTAAGTCAAAATGTATTTTCTAAAAAAAACAACAAAAACAGTCAGGAGTTTAACATTTTGTCTGCAGAACAGCCTTGATCGGGTACTCTTTTGCATACCACACAAGCTCATGACAATACAGTGGAATGTTTATCTTTGAAGGAAGAACTCAGTTCCTGGATTCTATATGCAAAATAAACAAAGCTGAAATTGGAAGGGCAGCTTATCGGAACTGGTGCAGGCATGGCTTTGGTTAAGCCTGGCTGTCCCTTTCACTCGTAAGATTAAGGTAAGGATGGCAAGCATGGGATGTGCTGTAACTCCTGATTGTTGAGCCCATCATATTGCATTAACATATCACATGCAAGTGTACTTAATAGTTCAACAGAGTTGCAGAGAATGATCTAAATGGATAGAATGACAAGAAGTCAGAAATCTCATTGAGAGTGATTAAAAATAGAGATCAAATAAACCAAACATGAAAGTGTTAAATGAAAGGAAATTAAAGGAAAATTCGACTGAGGCCATTTATTCCTGTTACCTGAAACACCCTGCAACCCATACATACAGGAAACAGACGTTTTGGAACACTGGCCGCAATTTCCATTAAATCATCATGTAACTTTGTTTCAAAAAAAATTATCCATGGGAGGCGCTCCTGTGTTGAAAGCTCGGAGAGTGTCAATCGCTCAGGCGGTTGTGCAAAAAAAGAATTTTAAAAAGTGATTAAATGCGAAAAAAATGATGGCAGAAGAAACTAGAATAGGACTCTGATATCGAGATATCGACCATATACCTCCGCCCACATTAAATCATAACAATACTTGTACCAAGTTTCATTTAAATCCCTTCAGCTGTTCTCAAGTATCACATTTTTACCTGCCATGATCTCTGACCTTAGACTTCTTGATGCTGAAATCTAATCAGTTAATCCTTGCATCATAATATATACTTATACCAAGTATGGTCAAAATCCCATCACTAGTTCACAAGTTAGCATGGTAACATAATTTTTATCTGAGACCTCTGACCTTTGACCTCTTGACCCCCTAATCTAATCAGTTAATCTTTGCATAATTAAACAGTGGTCTGCTAAAGTATTCACCCCTACCAATAATGCCACATTTAGATGAATTACAAATTTTTAAGAAACTTTTTTTCCAAATGAACTTTTTTATTCATAACTGAAGAGATTAAACTAAACACTGTTATAGTTGAAGGTTATATGTCAGGAATACCTGCAAAAAACATGCACAGATCAAAATTCACTTGTTCTAAAAGTATTCAGTCCCTTCGGTCAGTACTTGGTGGAAGCACCTTTTACAGCAACGACTGCTCTGAGTCTTTGTAGGAGGGTCTCCACCAGCTTTGCACCGTGAGATGGTAAAATCTTTGCCCATTCTTCACGTGAAAATTGCTCTAGTTCTGCCAAGTTTGGGGATCGTCGATGGATTGTAATCTTCAAGTCTCACCAGAAATGTTCAATTGGGTTCACGTCAGGACTTTGGGCCACTCAATAACTTTTATTTTCTTCTTATTCAGCCATTCCAGTGTGGCTTTAGTTTTGTGCTTTGGATCATTGTCCTGATGAAATGTGAATCTCCTACCCAGTTTCAGATTCATGGCTGACTCAAGCAGCTTTACATCAAGGATCCTCCTGTACTTTGCACTGCCCATTGTGCCTTCTATCCTGACAAGCTTGCCAGCCCCTGCTGATGAAAAGCAGCCCCATAACATGATGCTGCCACAACCAGGCTTGACAGTAGGGATGGTGTTGACTGGGTGATGTGCAGTGTTAAGCTTTTGCCAGACATAACACTTTGAATGTAGAGCAAAAAGTTCAATTTTGCTCTCGTCTAACCACAAAACGTTTCTCCACATATCTGGAGTGTCATTAAGATGCTTTTTCGCAGACTCCATACGAGCTTTTGGATACATATTTTTCAGTAATGGTTTGTTTCTTGCCACCTGTCAATCGAGGCCAGCTTTGAGAAGGGAACAGGATATTGTTGATTGATGAACACTGACCCCCATCTCAGACATAGAGCTTTGCAGATCTTTCAATCATTTTTGGATTTACAGTGACATCCCGAACCAGTTTCCTGCTTGCCTGGCTGTTGAGTTTGGTTGGACGACCTGATCTGGGGAGAGTCTGGGTCGTATGATATGTCTTCCACTTCTTAATGATGGATTTCACCGTACTCAAAAGGATAATGAGTGACTTTGAAATCTTCTTATAACTCTCCTGAACGGTGCTTCTCCACCAATTTATGTCTGACTTCTTTGGAAAGCTCCTTGGGCTTCATGTTTGTTTTGTTTGTTGACCAAGTGAGTTGCACTTTAAAACTCCTTAGATAAGTGGTGGAGCTTAACTTTTAAGTTAAACCATTGATTACATACGATTGAAACCTATTACACTTATTTTCTAACCTTTGAAATAAATAATTTGCTCCTGAAGTGATGGAGGATTAATTAGGCAAAGGGTTTGAATACTTGTGTAAATGAGAATCATCTGATTTTCTCTGTTAATCCAACTTATTCACATTTTATCTGCATTTTTTTTAGCTTTATCACTTTGGAGTAGTTTGTAAAGACTCTATTTATTAAGTTTGATTTGAAAGCATCATGAAATAAGCTCAGGTGGCATCAAAATGTGAAAACTTTGGAGGGGGGTGAATACTTTTGCAGGCCACTGTACATACTTATACCAAGTACGACTTGTATCCCTTCAGCCATTCTTAAGTTATCGCGGTGACACAAACCTAGCACGGATGCACGGAGGAGATGGCTGGAAGGACAAGCAAGAAAATTGAAAATGTAATGCCTCCAACGACTTTTTCAGCAGAGGCATCAAAAAAGTGAGGGTCTCAGCCGACATTCCACAGTGGTCAAGGATGGTTATGATCGCCTATTATTAGTGGTGATAATAATCATAACAACTACTGCAGTCTTACAAGAAGTTGAAGCAGAATCAGACCCACACTAAACTGATTGAAGGAAGAACCGCAGACTCAGCTAGTCGGTCCATGTCTATATTCCGAATAATAAACCAGACAAGAAGAACCAACTCAAAAACCAAAATGATGATAAAATCGACTGTGGGGTGGTGGTGGTGAGAGGAGGGACAGTCTAAGAGTGACGCTGGGTATGAAAGAGACGACGTGATGCTTTATTAACAGTGAAATTAAGCTCATTGTGGAGCTTGTACATTTATTACACACATTCAGGACAAAGTCATTGGAAGACATCAATGCACTTTCATACGGAATACAAAGACATTAGTAGATGATGAACAATGCAGTATTTGGAATTGGAACCTGGGATCCCAGCAGCATGAGCCATAGATTTTGACATTACTGCCAAAGAAGCAACTGGAGCAAGGTAAGACTAAATCAGGAATATAGAAATCAAAAAGTTTTTTTAATCCGAATTTTAAAACAGAAGGTTCAGTTTCTCCCCAAAATAACAACCCCTGCTCAAGAGAACAAAAATAAACCTTAGTATTTTGATTGATCAATAATAGGTCGAGATGAAACATTACACACAAACAGGGGGGGGGGGGAGTGTATTTGAAACCATCGACACTTTTTGAGGTGTCCCATTAGTTTTCAGCAATTGTGCAATACAGAATTCCCATAAAAATACACTGTACAGGAGGCATGCATATTTACACTTAATACTGCCTTTATTGGATTTATCATTGTTTACTTGTTATTAGTACAGTAACGCCTTTATATTTGTAAAGTCTTCCTTAAATGTTGACATCATTACAGAAATTGCATAATTAGTGATAATGTGTCTCCAGTTGGTCTTCTACAAAGACACACATTGAGTTATCTGTGTGACTGAGAGATAGCCTGCTTAACCCCCATCGTCATTGGTAAACACAATCGTACTGGCCGAGGCGTGTGTGTGTGTGTGTGTGTGTGTGTGTGTGTGTGTGTGTGTGTGTGTGTGTGTGTCCGTGTCCTTTTGGTGGAAACAGCGAGAAATACAGATTATGTCATCAGTGAAAATTAAAAATTATTCCACATGTCATTGTCAGAGATATGATGATTCCATAGCCCTGACCACTTTCTAAGTACAGTATATATTTTAATTCCTAATGAGTCCCTTTGCAGGAACTCGAGCAACATATGAAGGCAATATCCGTTTGTAGTCGATGTGGTTTGTGCTGATGGAAACGATGTCCGACATGCAAAGCCACTCAAAACCTTGTCTAAAAAGAAAGAAAATAAAAACAGCAGAAAATTACCATGACTAAGGCTAAAGTATCTAAAATGAAATTGCATCTGTCCTTGACGCTATTATTGACTTTGTTGTCATCGAATTGATCTGGAGTTTCATGATAGTAAATCTCACTTTCGGACAACGAGGCAAAAAAAGCATGACGAGAACACCACCCTGGTGTGCTTTCATGTGCTCCATTTCACAGGGTTCCACAGTGTGACAATGTGAGTGGTAGATGGTGAACACTAACCTTGCAGCAAATATGGACTTCATTTCAGCATTTCTTACTTCCCTCCTCGAAAATACTTCCCATTACATCCGTCGTCACAAACGCTTCCTTCCTTTTCTCATATGCGCTCTGCACATAATGCTCTAAATAATTGACTCATTTTCGAACATTACACCATACAGGTGTGTGTGTGTGTGTGTGTGTGTGTGTGTGTGTGTGTGTGTGTGTGTGTGTGTGGTGGAAAATGGTGGAATCAATGGCATGTGACAAATTTTTTAAAGATGTGTGAACCTTCTCCAGAGAGTGAACATAAGTTAATTCTTTTACTATAGTTTTGTAGTGGTGAGCAAAAAAAATACAAGTTCATATGAGCATTTTGTTAAAAAATCACCGTTTGTTGTAATGCAATGCAAAGCAAGTCAAGAAGAATATTTCGTAAATGTTTCACACCAATGAGAGGAAGTTCTCTACGTTGTACTACATGCTACAATCATCATTGCCATGATCATTTAAAGGCTAGCCCGGCCTGAAATATTGAGTCAATGTTATGTTTGGTGGATTTCAGATCAGCCATCGCTGATTAAAGTTCATGGTGTTGGACAATGAGAAAACACATCTGTGGTCAATCACATTCCCAACCTACTGGAGCTTCCATCAAGCATGTTGTGATTAGCAACAGCATTGTACAAATTCATTTTGGACGTTCCTTGGTAGGCATCAATTTGCAAAGATGAACAAAATTTACACTTCAGATTCCATACTTGGTCTTTTGGAACGGTGACGTCTCTCGTGGCTCAATGAGTGGGGTCCAGGCAGCGTGGTAATCTGTCGGGATGGAGGATTTCCACTTTCTCTCTGGCCTCTGGACGAGGTGGCCCGATCTGCAGCAGCACTCTGATGCCGATTCTGTGTGTCAGAATGTCGAGCTTCGGGATTTTGGAAGGAGAAGTCATTATGAGGTGAGATATGATGGTCGTAGAGATTTTGGCGGACATGGCGTCGAGGCTGAGCATTTGATTGGTATTTTGGAGAAATGGTGGAATCGCGTGAATAGGCTTCAGGTGCTGGCCCCCAGCTTTCAAGAGCTGCTCGTCCACTTCTAGTTACCGTTCCAGAGGAGGGTGCCAAGGCACAAATGGCACAATACGCATTAATGCAGTTGTCTGGTGGAGCTACTGAAAGCCAGGATCCATAATAAGGTTGTTGCAGTTGTTGTTGTTGTAGTTCTTGTGTTGAACTAGTATGGATGACACTGCCTACATTCTCATCACTCTCACTGCAGTCATCAGTTTGTACCTGGCAAACAGGACAGTCACTGAGAGTCATTGCCTCAGACATGCTGTTGCTTCGTCGTTGCGGTACTTCGGCTGGTACCCGAAGTAATGTTGAAGTCCTGTCCCTGGGGGAAACATCACTACAAAATGACATCCGAGCTTCAGAGTTCCAGCCAGACAAAGTCCCTTGATGAGGCAGTGTGGCGAGCATTGCTTTTCCTGCTGCAGCTTTTACCTTCCCAATATCCTGACATTCCCTGCTGAGTTTGCTCCGTTCCCGGATCTTCCCCCCGCTCCAGGTTTCTGTTACCATGGTGTTTGCTGCAGTTGTAATTGTAGTCTCTGGAGCAGTAGATCCAATGGAATGCTGTGGCACCTCCTCACCAGAATCACTGGCTCTTTCAGCATGGGCATCATCATCTGCTGCAATTTCCATCTCCACATTCACCACTGCATGAGGCTTATTGCCAGATTGGCTTTCTAATACAAGACGCCCAGCTTCACTTTGGCGAATGGGGCTCCTTAACTCAACTACTCCAGCAGAGCCAGGGAGCTGTCTGCGATGATCCTCAATAAAGCAGCCTTCAGTGGTCCTTTGACTTTCTGGCTGGTTAGCCTCAGTGACTATGGCTACATTTAGAGCTGCCCTGGAACTGGCAGCAGCTGCAGCCGCACGCCATGTGGCTGCACACATACGCGTGTTCATACGAGGATGCAGACTGGGTGCAGAACCTGGTCCGTTCAGGTGGCCAATTGTGGTTGCATCATGTGCGACTCGAAGAAGGGCCAAGGCACTGGGCTTCGTGCCATCTGCCTTGGGTGAGGGCTTCTTGTTTGGTACACCATGCAGATGGCTGTGCATAGCCTGTAGGATGTAGGAGGAACTTTGTCAACATCACGTAACCTTTGCATTTTTATTTTATCCCATGTTTTGTATGTATAAAAGGAGGGTAAGTCGGTGGGGGTAGGGGGGGATGGGGGTATGGGGAAATCGAAAAACATTTTTGGAGCTCAAAATATAACTTGTCTTCTAATAGCATCAACAAACTCACAGAATGTGTGACACTGACCAGAAACTACAGAGAAAGACTAACATCTGAACCGAGTTTTGTTAAATGGTCAGAGAGAAAACTTTTTGATTCCCTCATATACAGGATTTTCAATGAGAACTGTATTTCCATTTTAAACTTACATGGGACAATTACAGATTATTTAAATCTCCTAGTAATGCATTTTCTCAATTTGTTTATATATTTTGGGAGGTTGATATATTTAAAGGCTCTTCTGGCTAAACAGTTACATCAGAGGGAAGAATGAGGTGGAAGTCGATTGCACATGTTGGAAAAAAAAGAGACCAAAATGAGTGGAGATGAGCAGTGATTCTGGATTTTGGGAGTTTCACTAGAAGGGGGTTATTGGTGGATAGTGTACACCCTGCAGATTCCTTGGGGTGGGGGACAAATCAGCTTACCAACGAAACATTGAACCAGCTCGTTACGCCTCCTGTGATGACATCACCGGTGGCATTGTTTTCAGGTTGCCGTACGTGCATGTGAATTTTCTCTGCAACCGCTTATCTGACACAAAATTTTGACCATCGATGCGACTCCTCATGCAAAACTCTTTAATGCTAATTATGACATCATAGGCCATATGGGGTGACAGCCATGGTGGAAAAATGGGAAAAAAAACTTTGGACCTCTGCATCTCCTAAACCACAAGATTGAAAAAAAAATGAAACTGGGCACCTGGCAACATGGGGCATAAGAGCGATTTGACTTTGACTATGACATCATCGGTGAAGTGACATCACGCTCAAAATTCGACAAATGGAATGCTGCATTCGATCAGTATGAAAATTTGCTCGGTTCATCTTGGGAAATATTTCAACACAGAAAAAATTGACGTCATCTGTCATGTGGTTTGGTAGCCATATTGTTTTAAAAAAAAATTGGAAAAATCTTCTGCCGAGCAGCTGGACAAACTGAGGGAAATCTTTACAGACATGTACCCCATGAGTGGAGAATATTAGGATGATAAAGAATAATCATCGGTCACATGGTCATGTGGTTCAGTGGCCATATTGGATTGAAGAAAAATATGAAATGTTTTTTTCTGGAACCGCTTATCCAATCGAAGCAAAATTTACCAACTATCATCAAACCATATAGCTGCATCCAGTGTGGAAATGATGACATCATAGGTCACGTGGTGTTACCGCCATATTGAATTGAAAAACGAACCTAATCTGCTCAAAACAAAACTTCAAAATGTGATCCTTTACCAAATATTGGGTGTTAAGGTGTTTCCTGTGTAACCTCGCTGGGGTCTGAAGCCACCCTGAGTGAGTGGTTCATGCTCCATCAACCTGAGTGAATGGTTCATGCTCCATCTCCCTGAGTGAATGGTTTGAGCTCCTTCACCCTGAGCGAGTGGTTCATGCTCCGTCACCCTGAGCTAGTGGTTTGTTCTCCGTCACCTTGAGCAAGTGGTTCGTTCACCGCCACTCTGAGCGAGTGGTTCATCCTCCGTTGCCATGAGCGAGTGATTCGTGCTCCATCATCCTGATCGAGTGCTTCGTGCTCTGTCACCCTGAGCAAGTGGTTCAGGCTGGTATAAAATATTTCTAGCAAGAGTAGTGGATCATCACTGCAAAGTCTCACATTGAAAGGCTGATTGGTTTCAGAGAAGAATTTTTTGTAATATGATTGACTTGGCATAGGGAATATTGGTTGAAAATTTCACCATCATCGGTCACATGGTCTCACAGCCATGTTGGACAAAAGCCTTATCCGATCAACGCAAAACTCCAAAGATGTGATTGGCCACCCATTCTGAAGTTGATTTGATAAAGATGACATCGTAGGTCAGGTGTCCGATCGAAGCAGGGTTGTATCAAAATGGGGTGGCGTGTTGTTTTTCCCTTTCCTACCATAGAAATTGCATGAAATTTTCACCATAGCTGCGACTACTCATGTAGAATGGATTTGTGATAACTATGATGTCATATGTCCTGTGATGTGGCAGCCATTTTGGAAAAAAGGAAAAAAAACTTTGGACCTCTATCTCCAAAACCGCTCCATGGAAAAAATTGAAACTTGGCACATGTGACGTACTCCCCATGGGAAACAAGGGTGATATCCATACATATATATATATATATATATATATATATATATATATATATATATATATATATATATATATATATATATATATATATATATATATATATATATAGTTTTTTTTAAATAGAATAATTTCATATGTCAAACACTTTATCCGATCAGTATGAAAATGTTTCAGGGTCATCTAAGGCTAAATCGTAATTGTCAAAAAAATTGATGATGCCATCAATCACATGGTTTGGCAGCCATGTTGGTTTTAACATAAAATCTTCTTCACTGTGACGGCTCAACAAATTGAGGTGAAACTATACAGGTATGATCTCATATCCATGAGGAACCAAAAGTTCTCCTCCTATGACATCATAGGTCAAATAGTTTGGCAACTCTGATTTTTTTTGAAGAATAAACGTTTTAAAATGTTCTTCTGCAGAACGACTTGACAGATCAAGGGGAAACTGCACTTACACGTTCCCCAAGCCTTGGGGATACCAGGGTGTTCACAAATAATTAATAGGTCACATGGTCTGGCAGCCATATTGGTTTGAACTAAATTCTTTAAAAAGTCTTTCTCTTGATCTGCTTCATCAATCAATGTGAAACGTCATAGTTATGATTGAGTAACCATGTGGAATATATGTTTTGAATTTCAACCTTATCGGAGGCATGGTCTGGCAGGCAGAATTATTTCATATCTTAAATCTGGGTTCAGGGATTTAAATCAAACTTCGTACAAGTATGTATAATGATATAATAATGTGGGCAGAGGCATATCTGGTTGCAACGTGACGTCAAAGGTTGTAGTCCTAGTCTTTTAGTTTCTCATTGCAGAACTAGCTAGGCCATAAACGTTTCAAGATGTTGTAGGCAATGTATGACATCAATGCGAATTTTAACATTGCTATCTAGAGAAAGGGTTGCCTGCATTTTTAATGATGCCTTTGATTGTAAAATATGTGAGGCCTATACATGTACCAAAGGACACTTTTCCTTTATCAATTTGCCATTTACAACAGACTTCATTTTTTAACAGAGACTCATTGATGCAAATGAATGAGGGAGTCATTGCATTATATAAAGCATCGTTTTAATTACAATCATGTCATGAGCTTAATTTCACAAGGATTTGAATTCACAATTTACAACACAACAGATTAATGAGACACCTGTCGGAGTGTCTAGATGCAATGTTTATGGGAAGTATATATTGAGTATTTTTGTTGATTCATAAAATTATTACAAAAAGAACTCTTAAACACAAGCATGTTATACAACATTCATAAAAACAAATGGTTTCCTTTTCTGAAAATGTGAAACTTTAATAATCATGCACAAGACTGCATTAATTCATTGTTAGTGATAGGATCAAGAGTATCTCATCCTAAGGAGAAAATGAGCAACTCTGCACTTCCCTTTCATAGCTGCCATCCATTCAGGGTCCCCTTGGATTATCCTGGGAATCAACTTTCCATCTAGGGTTAAATGATTGACCTGCATTATGCAGGGAATTTCTCTACCCACTAACCTTTTTCTCCTCTTAGAATTTTAATTGCATTCAGCACAAGGCCAAGATCTCAAATCGCGCTTGCTCCTGTAGTTGGGAAAAAAAACAAAAACCCAAAAGTCACCTGTAATTTTATAGCAGAATAGTCCACCACCTTCTACAGCAAAGTGAGGACGAAGCTACACCTTTTGCACAATGTGCAATTTGGATGTATTACGTATGCACCACTAAAGATGGACAGCAATAGGTTTAGAGGCAGTGCAAGTTTTCCAAGCATACAGGTCTGTGCAGCTAACCGAAAACTCAACCATCTATTTCTAAACCTAACAGCTCCTCTGAAAGCAGTATTCACTTTTGCCAGCC
Organism: Eptatretus burgeri; assembly: GCA_024346535.1. Lineage (NCBI taxonomy): Eukaryota > Metazoa > Chordata > Myxini > Myxiniformes > Myxinidae > Eptatretus > Eptatretus burgeri. The sequence goes on from BROF01004732.1 coordinate 33,466, forward strand.
AGCGGTACATTACTGAGAACCCTGGAGGGATTGATGCAGTAGTTGCAGAGTATCTCAAGGATATAAAAGAACCATTCTTCCATATTGCTTCTGATCATCATATGCCAGGCTTTGACACAACTGCTGAAGCCATCATTTATCACTTCCAGATGACAATGTAACAGCAAATAGCAGTGGATGGTAGGACACAGTAGTTGATGATCTCTCCTCTTGAACCTATCCCAATCTATCATGCCTTTTCAAGCACCTTCGAGCTCTTCCTCACTCAAACGTAGATCCAAAGTGCCTATTCAGCATGGTGAAGAAGATCAAAACGAATGAGAACGCTTTGTATCCCACAACATGTAACCTTCTCTCTCAAGATGACCCATAAAGCATCCTGCTAAGCAAACAAAGACCTGGTCACATGAGAGCTTGTGAAGGCAACAACATCAGTCACTAGTTGCAGACTCCAGGGTACAGCCAGGATGTTGCAGCACAAGACTAAGCCACGTAAACAATAATTAACTTTAAAAGGATCTCATTGAAATTCATGGATACCTCAAATGTGGAATTCCATGGACAGAAACAAATGTTGTCATAATAACCAATAAAATTGTTTAATTGACAGATCTAAGGAAATGAATCAAAATTGAAGGAGATTTGCCTTCAAAATACAGGAAATACTTTGTCGGTGGTTGGCAAGTCGGTGGTTACTAAAGCATGTTGGTCTGCCATGACAGATTGCCATATTTATGCCAGACTTTCATCTAAAGTACAAGAAAAAGAAAAGAGGTAGTGGCCAGAGGGCTGAGGGGGTAAATGGGTGGGGGGAAGGGGAGTCATTATCATTATTATTACTATTCCCATTGTTCATATTGGTTCACGAAAAAATATTTTCACGAAAAAAATAAGTGACCACTATATTCGTTATTGTTGTGTGTCTGTCTGTCTGTCTGTCTGTCTGTCTGTCTGTCTGTCTGTCTGTCTGTTTGTCTGTCTGTCTGTCTATCTGTCCCGAGCATAGCTCATGGGTTTTGATCCGATCCTGATAAAATTTTGGTGGGAGGTTTATATCATGATCTAATAGTGTTTTCCTGAAAATGGGCGTGATGCGCCCATTATGGGCGGAGCCACGGCCCAAAAACGTGTTTTTAGGGGGTAACCGATTTCAATTTGCATCTTCTCCTAGGGGGTTTGTCGAATCTGACAGGGGTTTCGGTATTTGGTTAGCCCAATGGCACCTACATAGCCCCACAGAGCTCGATTTTTCATTTTCATCCCAAGGTCAAGGTCACAAGGTCACGAACTGAGAAAATTGTGAATTTTGACGTAAAAAATTTTCTTCTCTGAGGGGTTCTTCGAATCTGGCAGGGATTTCGGTATTTGGTTAGCCCAATGGCACCTGCATAGCCCCACAGAGCTCGATTTTTCATTTTCGTCCCAAGGTCTAGGCCACAAGGTCACGAACTTAGAAAATTGCAAATTGTGTTTTTAGGGGGTAGCCAATTTCAATTTACAGCTTCTCCTAGGGGTTTGGCGAATCTGGCAGGGGTTTCAGTATTTGGTTAGCACAATGGCACCTGCATAGCCCCACGGAGCTCGATTTTTCATTTTTGTCCCAAGGTCAAGGTCACAAGGTCACGAACTTAGAAAATTGGGATTTTGACATAAAAATCCATCTTCTCTGAGGGGTTTGTCGAATCTGGCAGAGGTTTTAGTATTTGGTTAGCCCAATAGCAACTGCATAGCCCCACAGAGCTCGATTTTTCATTTTATTCCCAAGGTTAAGGTTACAAGGTCAAGGTCACAAGGTCACTAACTTAGAAAATTTCGAATTTTGACATAAAAATCATACGACCGCCCAAACTTTGAGAGCGAGGATGACTATATTTTTATGCATAATGTTGAGGTCATTCCCCACCTAAAGTCTTGAGACCATTTTTCTCTATCTCGAACACCTTGCCCGTGGCGCCCCCTTCAAGTTTGTTTTTACGCTGATTTCATCAAAGTCTGGATAACCGAGGAGTGCGAAATGCCATATAGCCTATATGACGTTATATTGTTCCTGGAATGCTCCAGAGGAAGTATTGTACCAAAGGTCATAATCCTTGACCTTTGACCTTTAAAGTTCACAAAGGTCAAATTTTCAAAGTTGTGGGAATCGAACCGGGTTTTCCACCTTCTTCGATGAACTAACTCCAATAAGCTATAGCACTTATCCTGTTTCCTTATATTAATGTCCACAACATTGTTTTGTGACCTTTAAAGGTTATGAAAAGGTCAAATTTTAAAGTTGTTGAACGAAACCGGGTTTTCGACATTTTGCAGCTAATAACCTGTCACTCATACCACATCATGTTGATCATTTTTATAACTTGGTCAAACACTATCACATTGTCTCATCCTTGACTTCTGTAACAATTTACATCGTCAAATACCGCTCATGAACCATCGTTGTCTTCAGACTTGTTATTATTATTATGATTATTAAAAATCTCATGATGTTATTGTTATTACCTCCCACCACCGGAGGTGAAGGAGGTTGTGTTTTCACCCCTTATTGTCTGTTACTTGGCAAAAACTTTTTTTTTTGACAATCCAAGTGTTACTTGCAAAATTGAAGATTTTTCAAGTATATTGGTTAGTCAATTTCGTTATTCTGTCTATCTGTCTGTTTTTTTTTGTCTGTCTGTTTGTCGCTTACGGGTCACAATTTTCAACTGATCTTCACGAAACGTCACCAGATGGGAGAGTTTCTTTGTCATCCCGGTTCTGGGTTTGCAGCAATGGCAGACCTCTCTCAGGGGTCTCTGCCGACTTTCTCAAAGTTAAGTTTCCGGTCATTATCTGTCCCATTTAACTGTATTTTCTCACCGACAAGTTTCTGTGTGTTCCTAGTTCGGTTTTGTTTCAAAAATAGTGCTAATTTTGTGAGTTTTCATCAAACTTGTCTTACCGGGTTCCTTGAGGCCGACTCATCCTTCACCTCCAGGTGCACGATCGTTTTTATTTGTATTCTCTCCCTATTACCTTCAATTCCTATTTTCCCCACTTTCCCAACGCCCCCCTCCCCCCACCATCCCTTCCAAATAAACACTCTGTTTCTTGTCTTAAAATCAAAAGAAGAAAAAAATTACCTTTCTCCCTGCATACCCATGAGTCCCAGTCCTCCTTCTCCTCCTCCTTCTTCTTCTTTTTCTTCCTCCTTTTGCCGGCACACCATCTTTATTCTACTTGAGCTGACCCACTCTCGCCATTACCTTCACAATTTCTTCCAAGAACCTTCCTTTCCAGAATCTTACCTATTCTTAAAAAATCCATTTAAAAATAATAATCTTCTTTGATCCTTTCTATCCATACACCTGCAACCACGTTTCTCTCCACTCTTCTGGATACCTTTCATTGGCCCAGCAGAATCACTCTGTGTTTACTGTTCCAAATTCACCATACACCTCCACGATGTTAATTGCATTATGCAATCCTTATTTAAAATAAATAAATAAATTAATTCACTTTTGATGATATATCGACCATAGCCACGTGCTGCCCCCATAACCACGTGATCTGTTTCCACCCTCTGCCTTTACCGATCCAAATTCACCATTCACCTCACGATTTTTTTTCTTCAACCTTTCCATGACCTAGTCTAATGAAAACTCTCTCAAATAATAATAACAATAACAATAATAATAATAATAAAAACTAATCTTATAATGCTTCATCTTCCTCTTTCACACTTGTGGTACTCATTACTGCATCATAATTCATTTCTCCTTTCCTATTTCAACAGACTGCTCTCAATTCGACCTCTCCTTCATACCTTGCCTAAAAAATCCAACTGTTACAGCATTTCTTCTCTCCATTCTCTGAATTCGCCTTCATTGCATCCATCAAGAAATGTGTTTAATCGCATTTCTGATCTAAAAATAAAAAACCCCAGTTTGCTGTGAATGTTCGCTTTCCATCCACCATTCGTTTTTTTTCCAACTTCAGTGCCAACTCACCCTCTCACCCCTCCCTCTCAAAGCAACCATCCCACTCTTCTCCCTCCAAGCCTCCCTCTCACCTTTCTCAAGAACTACCCCCTCAACTTTCTCCTTCACTCTCCCCACTCACCCTTTTCCCACCATTCACCCCCCTCAATCACCCTAATCAAAGTTCCCTCCCCTCACATCCACAAAGCTGCCTCCTAACCCTGCCCTCTCACCTCAATCTCATCACTCCACCTCCTCAAATCATCAACTGCCTTCTGTCCCCTCTCTTGCCCCCCCCCCTTTCCCCCGGCACTACAGAGCCTTTTCTCCTCCTCATCCAGCCCCCTCCCCTAGCTATTCTATAATCCCCCACACTCTTTCAACAACTCTCCTGACCTCTTCCACTCCTCCCTTGTCCTACCCTCCCCTTCCCCTCCCCTGCACCCAAAGCATCCTCCCCTCCCTCTTAATTAACAGTGTGGACCTCAAATATCCGGGGCCTTCGCTCAAACCTTACAGATCTTTCCATGCAGGTTGCCACTGACAAACTAGACATAATCTGACGAACATAAACTTTCCTCCCTCAAGACGTCTCTGACTCCCAAGTATCTCTCCCTGGTTACTCCCTCCTCCGGTATGACAGACCTAAAGGGGCCTTGACGTTTTAGCCAGCGCATGGCAAGGTCTCTAAATGTATGTAAAACGCTGGCGTACGCTGAACTATTGATGTTTTTTTTTAAGTTTTGGGCATATAATAACGTGTTGGACGTATGCATAACGTATTATTAACGGACACAGAACGTTTTAATCACATATCGATAACTTATACCAACGAATGCTGAGCGTGTTGTCGGCATTTACAACCTATGCCCAACGATAGTCTAACTTATGCATAGCACGTGGCAGCGTATCGCCGACGATCACGTGTCGTAGGCTATTCATAGGCTGCGGCTCGACGATTCAAACATTACCTCGATGTGTTTCGACTTATGAGTAACTTACAAGTAACGTGTGTCGACGTGTGTCAACGATCGCGTAACGTGCCTAAAACTTATGGCCAGCATTATGCGGAACGTGTGAGTCATACGCTGGCATACGTCGAAAAATTTCAAGCATGGAAAATTTGTCTAACACCTCGGTGTACAAAGATGTATGCCAGCGTACTACGAAAAAAAAGCCAGCGTACTACGACGTATGCCAGCATGCTCTTAACGTGTACAAACTTACCCATAACGTATTCAACGTGTGCATGCGTTTTAGCCAAATTTTGCATACATCAGGCATACGCTGGCTAAATCGTCAAGGTGTGACAGGGCCTTTAGCCTCGTCCTGGTGGAGGAGTTGCTCTTTTCATCAAAGACTCTAATCCTCACTCTCCATGCACTGCCCTCACTCCCCCACACCCCCAGGAATACCTCTGGCTATGGCTTCCCCTCCACTCCAACCTCATGTTTATATGTGTGCTGCACCATCCACCAAACAGTGATGAGTCCATTTACACTTCACTATCCGAAAATATGGACCAACTTCTATCTTCTCATACAAATTCTCTTTTCTTCACATGTGGTGACTTATATTGTCATCATGCCAGTTGGCTAGGTGTGGGTACCTCTCTCACCTGTCAGGGCATATCAGCAAAAGCTTTCTGCGACTCATTGGGACTGACACAATCAGTCAATTTCCCAACCCAGATCAAAACCAATGGTACTTTATCACTTCTGGATCTGATTTTGACAAATTTCCCTGAAAATATCTGCTGTTCTTCCTCCACTCCAAATGGTTCTTCTGTCCACGAGCTTGTCATAAGTGGACATCTCTCTGGCTGTTATCAGAGAACCACCTCACCGCCGTCGAATCTGGCATTTCACTCAAGACGACTGGCAGGGTCTCCAAGCAGCCATCAAACTTCTAGAGTGGTCTCCCATCGTTGCTTTCTCAAACATAAACTCATCCTGGGAATTCTGTCAAAGAAACTAGCTCTCCCTCATGCACAGATTTATCCCGTTTCATTTTCAGTTGTCCTACCCTTCCTCCCACCCATGGTTCACTGAAGCTTGTGGCAAAGCAGTTGTCCTGAAACAACTTGCCTTTGCCTCATGGATAGCAAATACAACTGAGGGTAATCTCAGTCTCATCCATAAAGTTCAGAAGAAGTGTGTATCTACCCTCAGGAGAGCCAGAAAACAACATCTTTCTCAGCTCAAGTCTGAACTCTCAAACCTCTCTCCCTCCTCCAAATCCTGGTGGCATTTAACCAAATCTGTTTCTGGTGAATGTTCCCCCTCCATCCCCTCCCTTACCTCAAATGGCTACACTGCTGATACTGCATGTGAAAAGGCCGAATGCCTAAACTCGGTGTTTGCATGGAAATCTTGTGTCCGAAACCCATCGTTTTATGTACCCACCTTACCCAGTCACACCCAATTGTCCCTGGACTCTGTGTCCTTTTCGTCTGACAAAGTGGAGAGCTTGCTGTCAAACCTCGACTCAGATTCTGCAACCGGTCCAGACGGCATTAGCCCACGTGTCCTAAAAACCCACTCCCCTGCTTTTGCTCACCCTCTCTCTGTTCTGTTCACCCTCTCATTTGCTCAATGTCATCTGCCATCTACTTGGAAATCAGCAAACATCACCGCTCTGCATAAAGGTGTAAAAACAGATCCCTGCAATTACAGACCAATCAGCCTTCTCCCAATCATCAGCAAGGTTATGGAATCCATCATCGCTTCAGACATTAAATCCTTCCTCTTGTCCAATGGCTTGATTTCCGATCATCAATTTGGTTTCAGGCCAGGTCACCCTCCCCTGGATGTGCTGCTTCTGCTCTCCCAACAATGGATGGAGGTCCTCAATGCTGGGCATGAAACCAGAGCCGTATCTCCAGACATAACAAGTGCTTTTGACACAGTCTGGGACCCTGCCCTGCTCACCAAACTCTCTTCCTATGGTATCCAAGGACATCTCCACTCATGTCTCTCAGACTGCCTCTCCTGTCACAGTCAACGTGTGGCCCGAAATGGAGTTCTTTCATCCCCTCTTCTAGTCCAGGCTGGAGTTCCTCAGGGAGGCGTTCTGGGCCCTGTTTTTTTTCTGGTTTTCATAATCAATGATCTCTCAGACTCTCTGGAAAATCCTGTTTATCTCGTTGCTGATGACTCCACCCTCTGCCGTACCATCTGTCATCCCTCAGACCAGCAAGCAGCAGCTTCTTCGCTCAATGCAGATCTGGGTAAAAATCACAAAATGCTCCAACACGTGGAACATGTCTTTCAATCCGGACAAATCAAACACTCTCACTATGTCTCTTCGAAAGGACCGTTTCGAACCCCCCCCCACCCCCATCCACTTTCTCAACAATCCTCTCGAAGAAGTCCTATCTTTAAAGCTTCTGGGTCTCATTATCTGCCATGATCTTTCCTGGGAAAGCCACATTTCCAAACTGGCCTCCAAAGCCAGTCGCCGACTGGGAATCCTCCGTCGTGCAAAGTCCTTCCTCGGCCCACCTGATCTCCTGACCACATACAAAGCTTTTGTCCACAGCCTGATGGAGTACTGTTCTCCCCTCTGGGGTGGTGCTTCTCCCTCCCACCTTTTTTGGCTTTGCACTGTAGAAACCAAGGCATTCCGGATGATTGGTATCTCCCCCGGTGAGGCTGAGTCTTTGGGCCTCTCACTCTCTCACCGTAGGTTGGTCGGTGGTCTTTCTATCTTCTAGCGTCTCCTCTCCGGTCTCGCCCCCTCTGCTCTGTCTGCGATATGTCCCACCCCCCCCATATTTCCATAGGGTGCTCAAGGTCCGCCAACAACCCCCTTCTGGTAATCCTACCAAAATCACAAATCACTGCTCATCTTCACTCTTTCATTCCTCTTTTGTCCTGCCTTTGGAATGAACTCCCTCACTCTGTTCAATCCCATTCTTCCCTCCAGGCCTTCAAAACAGCTGTTCACCACCACCTCTTATCGTCCCACATCCAAATCCTCAATCTTATGTCTCTGTTCTCCTGTTCTCCACAGATCTCTTTATGTCTCTGTTCCCCACTGTTTTATCCTTCCCACTCTCGCCCCTCTTGTCTCATGCCCCCCTCGCTGTGCGTTGTGTGTTAGCTTTCATACGATCCTTGACAATGTATACAAAAAAAGAAAAGAAAGAAGGCTATTGTTTTTGAAGTCAAAAGGTCAAAAGGTCAACATAGGCCAAAGGTCAACAACTTAGCTGGGATTTCTAAAATCCTCAATTTTCATCCGATTGACTTGAAATTTAAAGACGATTTATATTTCATGTCATTGAATTCAAACAGCCAATTATTTTTGAAGTCAACATGGAACAAAAGGTCAACGTAGGCCAAAAGTCAACAACTTAGCTGAGTTTCCAAAATTCCTTAATCTTCATCTGATTGACTTGAAATTTAAAGTCCATTTATATTTCAGGTCACCAAATTCAACCAACCAATTATTTTTTAGGTTAACATAGACTAACAGGTCAACATAGGCCCAAGGTCAACAACTTAGCTGGTGTTTATAAAATCCTCAATTTTCATCTGAATGACTTGGAATATGAAGAAGATTTATATTTTAGGTCACTGAATTCAACCAACCAATTATTTTTGAGATCAACATGGACCAAAAGGTCAACATAGGCCCAAGGTCACAAATAAGGTACTATTTCTAAAATCCTCACTTTTGAACTGATTGACTTGAAATTTTAAGAGGATTTATATTTCAGTTCACTGAATTCAACTCGCCAATTATTTTTGAGGTGAACAGCGAGTAAAAGGTCAACTTAGGTGGGATTTCTAAAATCCTCATTTTTCATCCGATTGACTTGAAATTTGAAGAGGATTTCTTTTCAGGTCACTGAATTCAACCAGCCAATTATTGTTGAGGTCAATATGGACCAAAATGTCAATATAGTCCCAAGGTCAACAACAAAGGAGGTATATCTAAAATCCTCAATTTTCATCTCATTCACTTGAAATTTGAAGAGGATTTGCATATTACATCACTGACTTCAACCACCAATTATTTTCGAGGTAAACAACAGCCAAAAAGCCAATTTGGGCAAAAAAATTTAATATCTTCAATTTTCATCCAATTGACTTGAAATTTGAAGAGCATTTACATGTCCGGTCGCTGAATTCAACCTCCTATTTATTTTGAGGTTAACATCGGCCAAAAGGTCAAAAAGGCCAATTTGGTCCAAATTTTCAAAAATTCTCAATTTTCATCCAATTGACTTGAAATTTGAAAATGATTTATAGATCAGGTCACTGAATTCAACCACCTATTGTTTTTGTGGTCACTATGGGCCAAAAGGTCAACAGACCAAAAAGTAAACATCGGCCGAATTTCTGAAATCCTCAATTTTAATCAGATTAACTTGAAATTTGAAGAGCATTTGCATATCAGGTCACTGAATTCAATCCCTTATTATTTTTGAGGTCAATATTGGTCAATTGGTCAACATAGGCCAAAACGTGAATATGGGCCGCATTTCTAAAATTGCCAATTTTCATCCGATTGACTTGAAATTTGAACAGGATTTTCACATCAGCTCACTGAATACAACCATCAATTATTTTGAGGTCAAAAGGTCAACACAGGCCTAATTTCTAAAATTGATCAGGCCAAAAACTTTTTTATTTAATTACTATATCTCAAAAGTTGTGGACTAGTTATTACAAAACAAGGTGGATGAGTTGGTTAGGTAACAAGAACAAGCAGATTAGATTTTGGTTCGGATCCAGCCCATCAATGGGATACAAAACATGAGCTGTTCCACTTGTCAGAGGTATGTACTCTACCAAGTGTCGTTCTACTTTGTGCTGTTTTGTCAAGTGTCAGCACATTGTGCATTCCCATGAACCAAGTATGTCATCATGCCTCGCCACATGCTACACAAGCCATGAAGGACTATAAAATACACTCTCCTTTGTGAGAAATAGACCACAATAAAACAATGATGTTGTCTGCTTTCATTACTCACCCATCGATTTAATCTTAAAGCACTGCCTCTGTTCTAAAGTCAATTACCTATGTACAACCATCAATGAAACCCTGGAAGGAGTTTATAGAGGAGCTGTGTGTTGACGCGTTGAAAAAAAAATACTTGCCCTAATGTTTGTAAATCCTGTTATACCATCACAATACGTTCCACTAGTTCGTGTTGACGAAAGTTTCTTTCAATCGCTTTACAATTGGAACCGATAGAAGCCAACTCATGACTTCCCATAAGGATGATCCATGGGTACATGAATGTCATTTCCACGCGTTTCCTGTAGAAAAGTCATCGAGCAATAAAAACATTTGAGCATAAACTTTCCTGCAGAGTCTGAGTGGCACATGTGTTGGAGATTTCAATGTTATACATTTCCATTAGCTGCCAATTAACTGAAGACAATAAATTATGAAACAACCAAATGATACATTTTTGTAAAAGCTTACAAACTCGATGCCATTCATGTTTCTCATGCATGGATGTATTGCTGGTTGCAATCAGTTATAGTTAATAAGTGAGAGTTATTGAGTTCAGCAGTCGTCATTGGTAACACAGACACTATCATAATGAGGACCTGACCGTTCCCCTTGAATTAAGCATCAGCACATGCCTTTGGCCTTGCACGACTCTCACTCTACACTGGCCCTGATGATTCCTAGATAAGGATGAACACAGTATGTGATTTTAGCTGCGATGTGCATGTTCACTGACACCATGTACAATCTTTGTCATTTGTTAAAACTATCTCTGGTGGTACATCTGCAACTTTGATGGTAAAGCTAGTGAAACGTCACTTCAATCTGTGAAGGTAACTTCCTTATTCCAATAAAAGTTCAAAATTCTAAGGAGGGTATTGATATAATTTTGAAGAATATTTTGTGATGAATAATTGGTATTGTTAGCATATATGCAATATTGGGATTAAGTTGGGGGGATTATAAAATCCTCATGCAAATTTAATTCAAAGAATCTGCAACCTTGTGTGAAAGATTAATCAAGCAAATAATGCATGCCTCGTTTCTTCCTCATGACATACATACTCTGCTGATAGTGAAGAGCAAGAGGGAAGCGCTGGTTTCAGGCCCAGTAAGCAAGCGACGACCAATCCGGTGGAAAAGGTGTTCACAGGCAAAGACGATGCAGCTGAGACCCACTGCTACGAGAAGCATGAAAAAGACACCCGCCATGTTGTCTATGTCCAGCTTACTACTCGTAACCTCATTGCGCTCATTATGACAGACACCGGACAGCCACATGGCTCCAAGCTCATCCATCTCCCCTGGTAAGAAGCAAGGGTTGGGGAAGTGAGTCACAGTTCAGCCCTCTATCAGCCCTGTGCCTCTCATACACCACCCACTCAACAAACAGACTTGTTCATCAATGATTTATCAACATTATCCCTCTTTTTATGCCTCTGTTGACAGTCGCTGGTGGCTTTATCTTTTTGGGTTATCCGTCCATATGTATGTTCGTCCATGGTAATTTTCTGTTTTCTCTGCAACTGCTTATCTGATTGGCACAAAATTTTTACCATAGGTGCGACGATGAATGAAGAATGATTTTATGATAATCATGACGTCATATGTCACATGGTGTGGCAGCAATGTTGGAAAAAAGGGAAAACTTTGGAACTCTGTGTCTGAAACCGCTCATTGGAAAAAAAAAATTGAAACTTGGCACATGTGGTTGGCACATGAGGGTCATCTAGGGATAAAATGGTCCACAGAAAAAAATTGGTGATTTCATCGGCCATGTATTGTCACATCATGATGACGCCATCATGATGGCAGCCATATTATTTTTATAAAAAATTTTTTAAAACCTTCAAAAATCTTCTCTGAAGTGACCGAACAGGTCGAGGCAAAACTTTACATGTATGACCACCTATCTGTGAGGAACAAAAGGTTCACACATGTGACATCATAGGTCACATGTTTGGCAGTCATATTGGATACACCAAAAAACCAATAAATATCTTCTTCTCCAGAACAGCTTCACAGATCAATGGGTAATTTCACACAAATATTCCCCAAGTCTTGTGTGTACAAGTTTGTTCAAGGAATAATTGATAGGTCACATGGTTTGGCAGCCATATTGGATTGAAGAGAAATATTAAATAATGTTTTCTTTGGAACCGTTTAACCAATCAACGTAAAATTTCACAATTATGATCTAGTAGTGATGGGGAATACAAGTTTTAAATTTTAACTTGATGGAATGCATAGTCTGGCAGCCAGAATTTTTTTTTTTTTGATCTGGGTTCTCTTTATTATTATTTTTTTCATAAGGCTCACTTGGCTGCACCTGGATAGGTTTGAGGGTAGAGGAGTAGCAGCTGAAATGTGAATCCTATCCAGGTCCCTCCTGATGACTTCATCTTTGCTTTTTGCTGGTTTGGGTTCTTTCTGATTGCTCCAATGCAGGAGTGTACTGATTTGATCTTCCATTTGATTTGATTTTAATCCCATTCTAAATTCAATTGAATGATAACAAAAAACTTAATGGGTCTGGGTCAGGTGTCCAATCAAAGCGGGACGTCTTGGTACCCGGTCATCACTGCCAGTTATTAAGTGGCAGTTCTAATTATGTCTCATTAATTATGTAACACACCGGTACACAAACGCCACACAAAATACACCACACAAAACTACACAAACACCACACAAAAGTCCTGGTGAGGGTCTGCAATCTCTGATTGCTCTCTTTATTGTTTTTCTTCCTCTACTTATATATCCTTATCTCTTGATATGTAATTATTATCAATATCCACTTTTGCTCTACTTTTATATCCTTACCTCCTGATAGTTAATTACCACTGTCCATGTGCATTTCCGGTTTCATATTTATCGCTTCCAATCACACCTCATTAGTTTGCTTTATGAATTGAAAACAGAGTGCTGTACCTATTTAAATTAAACAACTTGTATGGTTTTGTATTGATCAAAGGCAAACTTAAGTTTCAGGTGAAGAATGTAAATAAATTTTTACATGACCAATAGCATAATGAATGAATCTATATATAGATATCTATCCATTTTTCTATCTCCCTATCTCTCTATCTCTCTCACGTGGTCTCATCTCATGGAACCTTACATTCTTGCATGTTTTCTATGCAGGATAACAACATAAGGATATAATTAGTAAACTAACAAAGAGTGCATGGGATGTAAACCTGGGAGTAGCAGCATCATGACAATGACGCTAAAATATGTTTTATCAGTGGTTTTCTGAGCTGCAAAGCAAATGAAATTGCATAAAACTGGTCCATTTGAACAGAAATAGAAGTAAATGAGGATTTCAGTTCGATTTATTGAAGAGAGAACTACTTTCATTGATTAAAGGGAAAGAAAAACTGAATCAACTGATAAATGACAAGGCCGAAAGAAATGAGAACAGATGTCAGCAATCATCCAGTTCATATTGGAAGGCCCACAACTTGCAGAAGATGGTGATTTTTAAAAATTTATTTTTCAGCTCTAATGGTACCCAAGCTAAGTGACGCATCATCAATTATTGATATAGAATTTGGACGTTTCAATGCCAGAATTAAGTGGGATATAAGAGAGAATGTTGCATTTTAATAATGTTGCTAAACCTTGAGATGCAGCTTGGTAACAACATTATATGTGCCAAACAAGGGCAAGATGTATTTTAAAATGTGCCTTGCAAATAATATTCATGTGTTTTTTAAAATACTCTTACAAAAGTAAGTTATGAATAATGCATTCACCTTGCCGTTATGATTGAATTTAATTTGTTATCTTTGCCGTGTACATGTGAAGAGATTTCAAAATGTGAAACTGCTGATTTGATTAAGTGCATCATTTTATTCCAAACACCTGCCTTCAGAAACGATAACATTGCCCTGATAAGGGAATTTTCATGAAAAAAAAACCGGGGCAGAGGAATCGCCTCGTGGCGCGGTCTGGATATCTCACTGGTTCAGTTACAGGACAGAAACTATAAAAAGAGTTGGTTTTTGGATCACATGAAGTTAGTTCCTTTATGTAAACCAACCAAACATCAGAATAAACAGCACAATCACCATATGGGTACAGTGTGAACAAAGACCATTTATACAGATCCTGGCTACTCTATTAGGATCCAATACAAAGAAAATCAGACCTGCTTGACTGATCCCACCCCTGCTGTCACACTTCTAGAACTCTTAGTTGGCACAATGGTTCTCTTCTATTCTGTTGATCGATTATTTTGAGGGCACATTAACATATGTGCACGTGCATCACACTTGGAATGAGCAAATCAGAGACAATTTAGGCAGTTAGTTTTGAGTGTCTTTAAAAGGAAGCAAGCTCACATATCGAGCTGAAGGTATTGTGAAGCAGTTGCCTCATGATGCTGTGACTCCCAGATTTAGATGCCATATACTCTTGCTCATTATATCCTTATGCTGTTATCCTGCATGGAATATACATGCAAGTGTCAGGTTCCATGAGCGAGAAAGTATTTGTAGAATGTTGGTTATTCATAAAACTTGTAGGAGGTTAATGTTGGTTATATAAAAATAAGCCTTTGAGAATTCCTCATTTTCTGATGATGTTCAATAGGTCAGGTCAGGTATGGGAGCATGTGCCAGAAGAGCGCGTCGCTGCGTCCACTTTCCGCCGGTACTCCAGGGGCCTCCGTCTGGCCATCCCCCAGGCAGATGCCAGGCCCATCCCCATCTCCTTGAGATTATGGTCAACCTGCTGCAACCATGAGGCACGTGGTCGGCCCACTGGCCTCCTCCACTCATGAGACTCCATCACTGAGAGAATCTGGTGAGCAGGATCAGCGTCAGGAAAATAAGCCACATGGCCATACAGCCGCAACTGACGCTCACGGACTATGCAGGTAACAAATCTCATCCGAGTCTCTCTCAGCAACTGCTCGTTGGACACAAAATCCGACCAGCGATAGCCAAGGATTCTCCGAAGACACCTGGTACCAAAGGAATTAAGTCTCCGTCTCAGATCCTTGGTCAGAGTCCAAGTCTCGCACCCATAGAGCAAGACTGGAAGTACCAAGGACCTGAAGATTCGGACTTTCGTCCTCCCGCACAGGTACCGGCAGCGCCACACCCCATGATCCAGTGAATCCATGACTCCCCAGGCCCGTCCCAGACGTCTATTGACCTCTGACTCGCAGCCAGCAGAGACATGAATATCACTGCCAAGGTAAGTGAATCTCTCCACGACCTCAACATCCTCACCACAAACAGACACAGACAGGACAGCACCATCCAAGATGTCACCGAAAGCCTGGATCTTAGTTTTGACCCAAGAAACCCATAATCCCAGCGGCTCCGACTCCTCATTCAGCACCTCGAGGGCCCCAAAAGGATGTCTAAAGTCTCCGCAAAGATGACTGCATCATCTGCAAAATCAAGGTCCGAGATCTTGACATTCCCAAACGATGCACCACAACTTGATCTCTCCGACATCCTCCCTAAAATCCAGTCCATACAAGTGCTGAAAAGTGTGGGGGCAAGTACACATCCCTGACGAACTCCAGTAACAACTGGAAATAGGTCAGAGGTGGTACCACCACACTTCACAGCACTCTCAGTACCAGAGTAGAGTTCAGACATCAGATTGATCAGTTTTGGTGGCACCTCACGAAGACCAAGAATCCTCTAGAGGACATCGCGATTCACTGAATCGAACGCTTTACAGAGATCAACATAGGCTGCAAGCAGCCCCTGCCGAAACTCTCGTCTGCGTTCGGTGAGGACACGAAGGGCAAGGATACGGTCAATCGTTGACGTCTTTGGTGTAAAGCCTGACTGCTCTGGACGCTGGTGCTCAAGCAGATGGTGATGAACCCTATCAAGAATTATCCAAGCAAAGACCTTGCCCGGCACTGAGAGCAGCGTCACCACTCGGTAGTTGTTGCAGTCTTGGCGATCACCCTTCCCTTTCCAGAGAGGGACAACAAGGCCCCTCTTCCAGTCAGTTGGGATGATGCCTGTGTTCCAGGCAGAGCACAAAACTGCATGCAACGACACGAGTGCAGCATTTCCACCAGCCTTGAGAAGTTCGGCATGGATGCCACAGATCCCTGGAGCTTTGCCCCGTTTCAACTGGTTCACCGCAGCCCGTGTTTCCACAAGCGAAGGTGGACCACAGTTGATTCGAGGGTCAGCAACAGGGATTGTAACACCCTTGACGTCCAACTCGACAGCTGGGGGATCAGCCTGGTACAACCGCTCAAAGTAACCGGCCCAGCGGGCCTTCACTTCAGACTCCTCTGTCAAGAGCCTACCACTCTCTGCTCGAACTGCAGTGCTCCGAGGGATGGGCTTGGATGAACGTAATGCGCGAATTCCCCTGTAAGCGGGACGAGAATCACCTGTCCACAGGTGATGCTCTACCCCCTCACAGATTCCTCGCACATAGGCCTCCTTGTCCACCCTCAGTGCACGTACAGTTTTACGCCTCAGCTCCCTGAACAGCTCAGCTCTGCCATTCAGCCTGGCCCTGCGACTCTGGTCAATGGTATCCAGTGTCCCTTGAGAGACAAAATTCTTCTTTGCCCTGCGGTGAGTTCCAAGACATCCACTGGCAACATCAAGGACGGTGGTCTTGAAGGCACTCCACAACTCTTCAGGACCCCCCAAAGCACCCAGACCCCCCAAGTGTCCACTCAGCCTGTTCGCAAACTCCTCAGCTACTCTCTCATCCCTGAGCTTGGCAACATCCAGCCTCGGCTGGGATGGTACCATTCTCCAGGATTTAAGGTGCAGCTTTAGAGTTGCTACAACAAGCCTGTGGTCAGTATTGAGGAACTGAGCACTCCGGTAGTCCCTGCAGTTCTGGATCATCCTCCAACGACCGTCAATGAGGACATGGTCAATCTCCTTTGCCACACCGCCAGCATTGAAATACCAAGTCCCGCGATGAGCTTGTGGGCGCTGAAACCATGAACCAGCCACCCTAAGTCCATGACTTCTTGCAAAGTCAAGGAACTTAGTGCTATTCGGGTTCATAGTTCCTGACCCATGGGGACCAACACACACCTCATAACCATCCCTATCAGTTCCAGTCGATGCATTGAAATCCCCCAAGACTAGAAGTGTATCTCGTCTGGAGCACTGATCAACCACAGACTCGAGTGTGGCGTAGAATGCATCCTTCACGGTGAGATCACTCGCCTCAGTCGGAGCATAAACAGAGACCAGGGAAATGACACCTAAGGAGTGACGAATTCTTAATCTCATAATACGCTCGTTGACTGGTGTTACCTCAATTATCATTGGGGTCAGCTTATTGGACACAGCTGCAGCAACTCCTTTGGTATGGTAACCATCAGAATGACCAGACCAATAGTAGGTGTAGCCACCCACCATTATCTCGCCGCAATCCGGTCTCCGAACCTCAGAGAGAGCTGCAATCCCGATGTCCAAACGCATGAGCTCAGATGATAACAGAGACAGGTGATCATCCTCTCTTAGGGATAGGACATTCCAGGCACCCACTCAAAGGGACCGCCTCAGGTTAACCCAAGGAGACCGCCGTCTGGTGGACGACACCTCAGCACCACTCCGACACACTCTCCCGCAATCTGACCCAGGGATGTTACCCTGTGGTTTCCCTCCTATCAAAGATTGGGGGTCCCGAAGGCTTTGCCCCAATCCCGTCATCCGGTGAGCTGCCCTGCGAAGGGAAGCTGCACAGGAGGTACTCCCACGGAGTGGATTTTCAGATTTTTTTTGCGTTTTTGCGTTTTGCGGAATGAAGGGTTTTATGGTGGCCGGAGTGCAAATCCTGCCACCAACCTCCTAATAAGAAGTAACCCAACTGCAGGAGGATGTCTGCAGACACAGTTGGGCACTAGATATGGATGGCCGTTGGCTCACAAGGAGCTCCTCCGCCCTTTGAGGGCCAGGAGCTCTCACAAGGAGACCAGCATTTTACAAGCAATTTATAACATAATGAATTTTGAAAGACCTGATTTGCTTTCAAAAAAAGTGGTTCAACAGCAAAATTACAAACATGAGAATTTCAGCTTGCTTATTCCATTTCTGCCTTTATCGCTTAAGTGACCATCAAAAAAATGAGACAACACAGGATGTCACTTCAGATGCAACTGCTAACCTTGGAGGAAGTGATGCAACTTCCTGGAGTAATCTGGGTTCCAGTGATGCCATCTTTGTGACATCAATTTATTTTTTCTCGTCCGTAGTCAGGAGGGCAATTAATGGGAAAGTTTTTGTTATCACCTTCAGGGATGCCAATCAGCGGGTTTATCCATGCTCCTTTAATTAAATTCTGGGTGTGAAGCAAGGAAGACAGAAATCAGTAGGTACCATGTCTAAAGTCCTTGGTGTGACTGCCAGTCAGTATTGAATTGTCAACTTCACAGACTCAAAGCAGACACTAATGATGACGCGACCCGGTCTCGTCAATAACTCAACATGTTAAACTGCATAAAAAAAGATGTATAAATGTAATCCAGACTAATTTTGAACACCATGATCAATCGGCAAAGTAAATGTTTCAAACTTAATAATTAGCGATTATATTGTCACCATTGATATCAGGAATGTTGTAAGCCTGGTCCACGTAAAGTCAAACAGAAATGTTGATATGCAGGAAATGATCCATTCATGAACATTGAACTCATCAGGCAGATATGGAAATACATTAGCAGGCAGACAGAGACAAAGTTGATCGACAAACTATGAAATGATATTTGAAGCTTAACGAATTCAGGGTGTTGTCATTACTATGCCATTTTGTGAAATAAAATTTTCTTTTGCATTGATCTTTGAGCCCTATGATGTCTGTCTGCAGTGTGATGTGCAGCTTTGCACTTTATTACATCAACAATGTACAAAGGACTGAATTAATCTTACGAATAGATCTATCTGATAATACTCTACAGAGAAAACGAGATGCAAGAATATTCAGAATATTCATTTACTGAGCAAATGCATATCTGATCACGAATTTTAATCCACTGCTTGCATAATTATGTGCAAGGGACTCTAAAAACAAAGCAGATTGTTGATAATTATGATCGACAATGAAACCCTCTCTTGTTAAACAGATTTATAGGCAGTGGATTGATACGCAGTTGAATTAATACAATGGAAACGAGAATGGCAGTCAGTAGAGTGCATACCTCTGCGACGTAATGCCTTATCCACATGAACGTATCGGGCCCAATCCATTTTTGAAATATCATGCTATATATCGTTTTCAGCGCGCTCTCTCTCTCTCTCTCTCAATGGTGAAGAATCACTTTAAAAATTAAATAATTCTCGTATCCAGATCCGGATTTGCTTCGACACCAAAATCAAATCAATTAATTGTGGTCACACACCCAACCTACCACCAAGTTTCATCCGAATCCGTCCACAACTTTCTGAGATATCGCAATATATATATATATATATATATATATATATATATATATATATATATATATATATATATATATATATATATATATATTAGTTTAGCCATATCTCTCAATGGTGAAGAATCACTTAAAAAATTGTCGCATCGGGATTCGGATCTTCACCAAAATTGAATAAATTCTACCTTGTCACACATCCAATGTGTCCACCAAGTTTCGTCCAAATCCGTCCTTAACTTTTTTTGCGTATCGTGCTATATATCATTCTTGACCCTATCTCTCAATGGTGAAGAAGCATTTTAAAAATTCTTGTCGTCAGATCCGGATCTTCAGCAAAATCTAATCAGTTCGTCCTTGTCACACACCCAACCTGCCCACCTAATTTCATCTGCATCCATCCACAACTTTTTGAGATGTCCTGTACACAAACAAACAGACAGAAAGGGGTGAAAACAAAACTTCCTTCACCTTCGGTGGCTGAGATAATAAAGCTTCAATATTGACATTTGTCCTCCTCTGATTGCATAAATATGGTGACAGAGCAATGTCACTTTGAACTAAAAAGTTTTGGTTTTATAATATTTGAAGAATTACAACTATCTTATCAAAGGTTTACAAGAGCAAGGCAGAAAGTTGTATGAATTATATACTTATCCTATGCAGTAGGACATGTAAAGTGGGATCCACTCGTTGATCATTTACCATTGCCAAAAAACTGGAGCAGGGCCAGGTCGATGGAGCGTTTCCAGCGAGATGCCTTCTTGAGAGCAATTCCATAGCCTGTGGTGGCAAAGACCTTCCCGCTACCGATAGTCACTAGTTTGCAGCCTTCATCCTTGGCTGCCATATAGTTCAGCACGGCAGCATCGTAGATAAACGCGTCCAGTTTCCTGATTTAAAAAAAAAAACATCAATGCAGGATGTTAAAAAAAAAAAACAGCATTATTTTCTTTTGCAAAGTCTGTGATGGTTTGATGCCCCCATGGAAAGCAAGTGAATACTCCTTCAGCATACACCACCTTTTGGATCAGGTGTAAAACAACACTTTAGAAATAAATGGTTTCAGCTCTTGGCTTGAAATAACCTTTATATGCCTCATTGCCAACATGGATACCATTCCATTGCTTTTTCATGCCCTATTAAGCTTGCACATCCAGAAAATAAAAAAAAAAACATTGCAATAATATCACTATAAAGCCAGACAAACAAATATAAGATACAGGACAGTCTACTCAAGATGAACAGTTGATAAGATGAAACACATTTACTTGCTCATCTCACGAAGTTGGATTTCCATTATATTAGATAAATAAAATGAGGAAAAAAAATTATGAAAGGAAAAATGGATATTTTAAAATTTGAGCCAATTATTACATAAATGAACCACCCAGAAATTCATTGTATACATCTACCAAGTGAAATTGCTAATCGATTAGCCTCCACTGCAAAAATAACACACAGCTTAGGTAATCGGATTACAACTCCACGAGATTGCACAGTTGTTTGCCAATGTAATAAACGTATGACTTGATCAGTACTACTTTCAGGGCCCCAAGTAATTCCACCTTCTTGTGGAGTTGAGCAAAAGAGAGTTATTTCCTCTCCACACGACCTTATCCTGAGCATCTCTGCAGAGTATCTGATCTCTGCATCCCCACACTTTGCCCCTCCTCCTCCTCCTCCTCCTCCTGCCAACTGCATCCATATCATAGACCTTCCTGACCACATCCCTCTCCCTCCTAAGCACAAGCCCCAACCAACATAGACATGCCTCTCATGTCTTTTCTCTCATGCAAATTACTCCTGCCCACTGATTTTCTCATTTTTCTTCATTTCCCTCTGCTCCCTCACAAGGCCCAGGCCTCCATTCCATTATGTATGGCATCGGCATTTCAGCTTCATATTTTAAAATGAGTTATAAAGATAAGATGTGTCGTTTAATGTGAATTTTCAATCAATGTGAATCATACTGCAGATGCTCAAAGGAAAAAAAGGCAAACAAAAGTAGTGAGGTATCACATTGGATACATACATACAACCACAACTTTAAATACCACAATTTCCAGCTAACACATAAGACTTCCCAGTTGTTAAAACATCATAAAAATAATGTGTCAAACATTGTGAAAACATTATTTTGTAGGGTTTATAAAACATCATTAAAATGTTTTTTGTAAAATAGGACCACTGGATCTGTAGCTTATCTGGCCATTGGCCTAATGTTTTAACCCAAATTTGGTAGCATTCTGACTGGTGGGTCTGGAGAGGAAGGTTTTTGTAGGAATTTACACGATTTTCCCAAACATTTACTAAGTCGGGCATTTTGACACTTTTGGTCACGTGATCGGCATGATTTCCGCAATTTAATCAACGTCCCTATCCTGGCCTAATGTTGCAACCCAAATTTGGTAGCATTTTGACTAGTGGGTCGGGAGAAGATTTTTGAAGGAATTTACGAGATTTTCCCAAAAATTGACAAAGCTGCCTATTTTGACACTTCCGGTCATGTAATCAGCATAACTTCAGCAATTTAACATCTCCATCCTTTCATAATGTTGGAACCCAAATTTGGGAGCATTCTGATTGCTGGGTCTGGAGAAGAACATTTTTGAAGAAATTTACTAAGTTGGCCATTTTTACAAACTTCATCACGTAACTGGAGCGAGCTTTGGAATCCCTGTTACTAGTCAGGAGAGGAACATTGCTGCCATATTTCAGCCGGTTTGGCCGGAAAAGTCGAAATAGGAGACGGATGGATGGATGGTGTACGATGACAATACCTTATCTGGAATTTAATTTCCAGAGAAGCTAAACACATTATTTTCATATCATTACCTCCACCACTGAAGGTGGACAGAGGTTATGTTTTTCATCCCTATCTGTTTGTCTTTCTGTTTGTGAGCAGGATTTCTCAAAATGTTAGGATGGATTTGGACGAAATTTGGTGGACAGGTTAGGTGTGTGACAAGGACGAATTGATTTGATTTTGGTGAAGATCCGGATAAGGATGTGGATGCTGTAATTTTTAAGCGATTCTTTACCATTAGGTATTAGGGCCAAAAACCATAAAGAGCACTATATCTCAAAATGTTGTGGATGGATTTGGACAAAACCTGGTGAGCAAGTTTGGCGGTGAAAAGGACGAATATATTTGATTTTGGTGAAAATCCGGATCCAGCTACGAGAATTTTTAAGTGATTCTTCACCATTGAGAGAAGAGGCCAAAGACGATATATAGCACGATATTTCAAAAAGTTGTGGGTGAGTTATGACAAAACTCAGTGGATGAATTGGTTCGGTGACAAGAGAAGTCAATTCGATTTTGGTTTAGGTCCGGATGCAGATCCAGCCGATCAGTGGGATGCAAAATGTAAGCTGTTCAGTCTGGCAGAGGTATGCACTCTGAGTGCCATTCTAGTTCTTAAGTGATTATTCACCATTCAAAGATTGGGCCAAAAACAATATAAAGCATGATATTTCAAAATGGCAGCGAGTTATGACAAAACTCTGGAGATGATTTGGGTTGGTCACATGGACAAGTCGATTCGATTTTGGTTAAAGTCCGGATGCAGATCTGGCCTATCTTTGGGATGCAAAATGTAAACTGTTCAGCATAGCAGAGGTATTGCCATTCTAGTTTCTACCAAATGCTGTTCTGGTTTTGAAAATGTTGTCAAAAATGTTGTCATATTGCAAATTAACAGCCTAAATGTCGAAATGCTTTTAAAACGTTGCAATCTTTTTGGATAATGTTTGTTAAACCCTATAAAATAATGTTTTCACAACATTTGGCTCTATCATTTTTCAAATGCTGTGAAAATGTTTTGTGTTAACTGGGTTATTCCCACCTTTTATGGGGTCTGCCAGAGAAAGTTGTTATCCCAAATGTTTCATGAACCAGCTGGCCAGACCTCATAATGTTCGACTGATGGTGTCAGGAAGTTGAAATTTGTTCGGGGTGTCTGCAATAACTCGCCTTTTCTTCAAGAAAGACAGCCTGGGATCATTAACGGCCACCAGGTAGTGAATGCAAATAGCAGGGACACCACCGGACCACCCTATCTAACATGTTGCATTATACGTGCCTGTTGTTTATGTCCTTCATAACACCCTAAAAACAGTAAGTTTTCTATTTAGAATGATTTTCAATTTTGTTTGACTGCCAGGAAGACAGAGTAAAACTGTTATCTCACTCCTCTCAGCACATGCGCGGTCAGGATGAATTCAGAGCCAAAGTATGGTTAAACGGCAAACTCGTCACTCTTATTCATGTTCTGATTTGTGTTCAAAATATAGCATTCAATTTAAGAAAGTTGTTCCTCGATCATAAACTGATACTTGACAGACAGGACTGATGGACGGACAGACGGACAGACAGACACAAACCTATTGCTTAACCCTGCTTTTTGCTTCGCATGCATGGGGTAATAACAAGAACAGTGTAATTTTATGGTATCAGTCAATACTTCGTGTCTCTGCCCTTTGCCTTTTTATTTTACCCATGCGTCATCACTCATTTCGTGCCATCACTCTTTTGCTCATTCTTCCTGTATATGACTGAAGCACTCACACAGGAATATGGCGCCAAATAACCTGTCGTACATTCCACAGTTCTGTAAGGTTAGTTAGATTCCTCTTGTTCGTCTCCGTTTCCAAATAATCCCATTTGGCCTCAATGGGACTCATATATGGACTCTGCGGTGGCCATTCTAACATTTTGAGCACACCAGCTGTAACTTTGTTCCTCAAATCCTGTTTTACTATCGTGAAAGTGTGTTTTGGGTCATTATCTTGTTGGAAAATGAATCCTCATCTGATTAAACGACTTCCACTTGGAACTGCATCATGTAGCAGTATCTGCTTGTACTTCTCTTTTGTGAGCATCCCATTGATTTTAACAAGTTTTCTGACACCAAAAGCTGAGACACAACCCCAGACAGTCAGAGAGCCTCCCCTGCATTTAACAATAGGCTGAAAACATTGCATGTCATAATGTTTTCCAGGTGTTCAGCATACAAAGTGACATATTTTAGATCCAAAATGTTCAAACTTCGATTCATCAGAAGAGAGTACACAATTCCATTGTTTACATCTTATTCTGCAGTCTCAGAAATGGTTTCTTTGCTGCATTCAGCCATTTGCACACAGTGCTGGACAATATGTTAATGTTCAAGCCTGCTCTCATTTAATTTGTCAGCTACTGACTTGACTTTCTTCTTTCGTGCAAGCTGAGCAACCTCAAGTGCATGTCTTGCCTTGGGGATCTTCTTCTGGTTCTTCCTGGTCTTTGATTGTCTTGTACCGAGCCAGTTTATTTCAGGCGTTTTAAAATGTACCCCATACCATTGCAGGACATCGTCATCTTTTCTACTACTTCTTGATAGTGTGCCCTTCTCACAGAGTTTGTATCTTCGCATGCTGTTCTGTTGAAAGTCGCTTCCTTGGCACCATTCTGAACCCACTCCGAAACTTTTAAGCAATCTAACAAGCTGATCTAAACTAATATCACATATTCACTGATTTGAAACTTTTCTGATGTTTTTTTGAAATTCGCATAAATGTAACTGGTGTTGATTACTTCAATAATTTATTATCATTAACTGTACAAAAATCCACAAACTGTTTACTGCACATTTTCTTTGTGGTAAGTGGATATTATTAGCATATGATAATAATTATGGAGAGCAAAAATATAACTTTTTCAATTTCTGAATATATTTTTTATACTTAAAGGTTACTGTGATACGAAGTTGACTTTCACAGAACATTAAATTAATGTCTATCTACATTGCACACTTCAAACTTCTCACAATGTTAAAAGGAAATAGCACTGATTCTGGAACAGCTTAAGTGTCCAGATTCTTGAATACAAATGGCCAGGCAGTTTCACCAACATTTGTAGAGGTTTAAATCACTTTTTCTTTATTTAAAACACTCCAAAAGCGTCGCTAAAAAAACGTGCCTTTTCCACAAAACCACACGTCCCGCCATACCGGGGAGTGGTCGTTTTCGCCCGCTTGCAGCGGAGATGATGCCACATGGGTGAAGCATAAATATGCATGAGGCAAAACATGAAAATGCATGAGGCAATACATGCGTTGAGCATGAATATGCATGAAGCAAAATGTGAATATACATTTTACATTCATGACATCGCAGCACTTCGGCAGACAGCACTTCGGCTAGAAGAGCATGGGAGGAGTCTATTTTTTATATATAATCCTAGCCACCTGGGTTTAATTGATTAGGTGAGAGCTAATTGGTTATACCCCCCATTCACAAGTGAGATGTGAGTGGGTCTTTGTTTTTCATTTATATGTTCACTGCTTTTGACATTTACACATGGTACATGCTTTGGAACCTCAGTGGTGCATGTTTCTGTCTGCGCTGTTGCTGATGATTCGCCAACAAGTGATGGAACTGGTCGGCAGCTGAGGGGGTGTGTAGCATTGGGATATTCATGTATGTACTGTTTGTGAATGTCTTTCCAGCTGTGGAAGAACTCTGTGAAGAGTTTGAAACAGCAAAGGGCTTATGTTGCATAGCCTTTCATGGGTGCTTTATGCAGCTTCCTTTGGCAAGAAGAGCGTGGCAGGAGTCGATTTATATGTATTCCTAGCCACCTGGGTCTTGACTCAATAAGTATTCAACCCCTTTTCTATGACACTCCAAATTGAGTTCAGGAGCATCCAATTTCATTTGATCATCCTTGAGATGTCTCTACAACTTGATTGAAGTCCATCTCTGGCCAATTCAATTGAATGGACATGATTTAGAAGGAAACACACCTTTCTATACAAGGTCCCACGGTTGACATTGCACGTCAGAGCAGAAACTCTACCATGAAACCCAATGAACTGTCTGTAGAACTCCGAAATAGAATTGTGAGGAGCATAGATCTGGGGAAGGTTAGAAAACAATTTCTAGAATATGGAAAGTTCCCAAGAGCACAGTGAGCTCCATCATTAGGAAATGGAAAGAACATGGAACTACTCAGACTCTTCCTAGAGGTCGTCTGACCAAACTGAGCAACCAGACAAGAAGGGACTTGGTTAGGAAGGTGACTAAGAAGCCTATGACTACTCTGACAGAACATAGTTCCTTGGCTGAAATGGCAGAACCTGCTGGAAGGCCAACAATCTCTTCAGCTCTTCACAAATCCAGGCTTTATGGGAGAGTGGCCAAATGAAAGCACACCTGAGAAAAAGGTGCATGACA
Organism: Eptatretus burgeri; assembly: GCA_024346535.1. Taxonomy (NCBI): domain Eukaryota; kingdom Metazoa; phylum Chordata; class Myxini; order Myxiniformes; family Myxinidae; genus Eptatretus; species Eptatretus burgeri. Next base: position 59,998 of record BROF01004732.1, read on the forward strand.
GCATGCCTGGAGTTTGCAAAAATGCAAGTGAAAGACTCTGAGAGCATAAGGTGATATTCTGTGGTCTGATGAGATGAAAATTGAACTCTTTGGCCTGAATGAAAAGTGCTATGTCTGGCAGAAACTGAGTACAGCTAAAAAATTAATTTTTTTTGTATACCTTTTATAGGCTCATATGACAGCGACCACACAACGCACGGCAAGGGGGGAATGAGGCAAGAGGGGTGGGAGTGGGAAGGACAAAACAGTGGGGAACAGAGACATTAGGAGATCTGTGGAATGGAGAGGGATGGGTGGGGAAAATGGGGTATATAAGATGGACATTACAGGGACTTTCAGGAAGGAAAGCAGGGAATTTGAAGGATGTGAGTTTGCCATTGGATTAACGGGGGTAGAAAAGATCGAGGATTTGGATGGGGGACGATAAGAGGTGGTGGTGAACAGCGGTTTTGAAGGCCTGGAGGCAATAATGGGATTGAAGAGAGTGTGGGAGTTTATTCCAAAGGCGGGAAAAAAGAGGAATGAAAGAGTGAAGGTGAGCAGTGATTCGTGATTTTGGTAGTTTTACGAGAAGGGAGTTGTTTGCGGACCTTGAGTGACCTGTGGAAATATGGTGGGGACAAATGACAGACACAGCAGGGGGGGGGGGCGAGACCGGAGCGGAGATGGTAGAAGACAGAATGACCACCGACCTGCCTGCGGTGAGAGAGTGAGAGGCCCAAAAACTCAGCCTCATCGCGGGAATGCCAATGATGATCTGAAATTCCTTGGTTTCCACAGTGTGAAGCCGAGAAAGGTGGGAGGCAGGAGCACCAGGCCAGAGGGGAGAGCAGTACTCCAATTGGCTGTGGACAAAAGCTTTGTATGTGGTCAGGAACTCAGGTGGGCTGAGGAAGGACTTTGCACAATGGAGGATTCCCAGTCGGCGACTGGCTTTGGAGGCCAGGTTGGAAATGTGGCTTTCCCAGGAAAGATCATGGCAGATAGTGAGACCCAGAAGCTTGAAAGAAAGGGCTTCTTCCAGAGGATTATTGAGAAAGTGGTTGGGGTGGTGGGGGGGAGGTTCCAAACGGTCCTTTCGGAGAGACATAGTGAGAGTGTGAGATTTGTCCGGATTGAAAGACATGTTCCATGTGTTGAACCATTTTGTGGTTTTACCCAGATCTGTAGTGAGCGAAGAAGCTGCTGCTTACTGGTCTGAGGGATGACCAATGGTACGGCAGAGGGTGGAGTCATCAGCAAAGAGATAAAGAGGATTTTCCAGAGAGTTGGAGAGATCGTTGATGAAAACCACAAAAAGAACAGGGCCCAGAACGCTGCCTTGAGGAACTCCAGCCTGGACAGGAAGAGGGGATGAAAGAACTCCATTTAGGGCCACACTTTGACTGCGATAGGAGAAGTCTGCGAGCTATGGGTGGAGATGGCCTTGGATACCATCGGAAGAGAGTTTGGTGAGCAGGGCAGGGTGCCAGACCATGTCAAAAGCATGAGATATGTCTTGGGATATGGCTCTGATTTCATCCCCATCATCACCCATCTAACAAAATTTTAACCATGAAGCATGGCAGTGGCAGCACCACACATGGGGATGCTTTTCAGTGGCAGAAACTGGGATACTTTTAAGGATAGAGGGAACAATATATGGAGCCAAATACAAGCAAATCCTTGAGGAGAACCTGATTCAGAGTGCAAAATACCTTAGACTGTAGCAACGATTTACCTTCCACCAGGACAATGACCCCAAGCATACAGCCAAAGTAACACTGGAATGGCTTGAAACCAAGAATGTGAAAGTCCTTGAGAATCACAGCCAATGTCCATACTTGAATCCCAATGTGAATCTGTGGAAAGACTTGAGCATTGCTGTTCACCAACGGACTCCATTCAACAAGACAGAGCTTGAGCAAATCTGCAAGGAAGAATGGGAGAAAATCCCCAAATCCAGATGTACAAAGCTGATACTGCCATCCCCAAGAAGACTCGAAGCTGTAATCATTGCAAAAGGTGCTGCTGCAAAGTATTGATTCAGGGGGCTGAATAGTTATTGATGCAAGACATTTCTGCTTCTCATTTTTAATAGATTTGTAAAAATTTCGAAAAACGTGTTTTCACTTTGTCATTGTAGGGTATCTTTGTAGATCGGTGACAAATCTTTTTAATATAATCCATTTTAAATTCAGACTGGAACACAACAAAATGTGACATTAACTTGAGGGGTGTGAATACTTTCTGAAGGCAATGTATATTTTAACACATCATTTTCATGTATATATATGTATATATATATATATATATATATATATATATATATATATATATATATATATATATAT
>BROF01004732.1:66168-95830 GCA_024346535.1 Eptatretus burgeri
CTCTCTCTCTCTCTCTCTCTCTCTCTCTCTCTCTCTCTCTCTCTCTCTCTCTCTCTCTTTCTCTCTCCCCTCCCTCCTCTTCCCTCCCTCCCTCTCTCGCCATAATCCTGCCATGGATACAAAGCCATCATCCCACTGAGAATGTAAAACCATCATCCTACCAGAGATACAAAACCATAATCCTGCCATAAATGCAAAGCCATTGTCCCACCATAGACAAAAGACCATCATACCACAATAAATGCAAAGCCATTGTCCCACCATAGACACAAGACCATCATACCACAATAAATGCAAAGCCATCATCCTGCTGTAAATGCAAAGCCATCGTCCCACTGTAAAAGTGAAGCCATCATTCTGCTGTAAATATAAAACCATCTCCTGCCTTAAATGTAAAACCATCATCCCACCATAAATTTAAAGCCATCAGGTCAGGTCAGGTCAGGAATGGGAGCATGTGCCGGAGCAGCGCATCGCTGTGTCCACTTTCTGTCATTACTCTCGGAGGCTCCATCTGGCCATCCCCCAGGCAGATGCCAGGCCCATCCCCTCTCCATGAGATGCCAATCTCCCTGCTGCAACCACGAGGCATATGGTCAGCCCATTGGCCTCCTCCACTCACGAGGCTTCCTCGTTGAGAGAATCTGGTGAACAGGATCAGCATCAGGAAAATGAGCTGCATGTCCATACAGCCGCAGATGATGCTCACGGACGATACAGGTAACAAATCTCATCTGAGTCTCTCTCAGCAACTGCTCGTTGGACACAAAGTCCATCCAGCAATAGCCAAGGATTTTCTGAAGAGACCTTGTTCCGAATGCGTTAAGTCTCCATCTTAAATCCCTGGTCAGAGTCGAAGTCTCGCATCCATAGAGCAAGACTGGAAGCACCAAGGATCTGAAGACTCAGACTTTCGTCCTCCTGCAAGGGTACCGGCAGCAGCACACTCCATGATCCAGTGAATCCATGACTTCACAGGCCTGCCCCAGATGTCGATTAACCTCTTGTTCACAGCCATAAGAGACATGAATATCACTACCAAGGGAAGTGAATCTCTCCCTGACCTCAACAACCTCACCACAAATAGGCACAGACACGATAGCAGCATCCAAGCTGTCATTAAAAGCCTGGATATTAATTTTACCCCAGGAAACCCGTCATCCCAGTGCTTCCGACTACTTATTCAGCACCTCGAGGTCCACCAAAAGGACATCAAAAGTCTCCGCAAAGATGACTGCATTGTCTGCCAAATCGAGGTCAGAGATCTCGACACTCCAAAACGATGCACCACAGCTTGATCTCCCCGACATCCTCCCCAAAATCCAGTCCATACACGTGCTGAAAGATGTGGGGGCCAGTACACACCCCTGACATACTCCATTAACACCTGGAAATACGTCAGAGATGGAACCACCATACCCCATAGCACTCTGAGTATCAGAGTATTGTTCAGACATCAGATTGATCTGTTTTGCTGGCTCCCCATGAAGACCGAGAATCCTCCAGAGGGCATCCTGATTCACTGAATTGAATGCTTTGCAGAGATCAACATAGACTGCAAATATCCCCTGCCGAAATTCTCGTCTGCATTTGGTCAGGACCCGAAGAGCAAGGATACGGTCAATCATTGACCTCTTTGGTGTAAAGCCTGACTGTTCTGTAGGCCAGCGGTAAACCTCGATAAAGGGCTATATTTTAGGAGTTCAATCAACCGGATTGACACAAAGCTACAACAGGTCTCAAATGAAAGATGGTGATCTCAGTAACATATTTAGCCCTGTTGTCCTCATATTTTGGTGTGCGATTCATGAAATATTCACATTTGAAGGATACACCTGTCTGAATATTTGGACCATTTCAGAAAATCACATAATTTCCCATAAACTACAAGACAAAGAGCCCTCTTCCTCCACGTATGGTATTGAAATGTGTCGATTGGATCCTGCAAATGCGCCCTGCAGCTCTGAACCGTGATGAACAGCATGTACAGCGATTGATTTGTCATGTCGAAGACAATATGACACATCCGTTCCGGACCACTGATCATCCAGATGAACATATTGTGAATATATCAAGTGGTGTCATCACTTCCAAGGATATTCAGAAGTCCTTGTTGTCTGTCTACGACCTGGGGAAAAGACAGATGGAAGAGTACATCACAGAATCTCTTTGCACTGGGGGGCAGAGAAGCATGTACCAGCCAATCCCAAAATCCAAACTCAAAACGTTTTCGATTTCCAAAAAGAAAACAAAAATCCTGATTTTGGGTCAGAAAGCTTTGGTTGCAATCAACCCAGAAATGGTTTTCCGCCGTGCTTTGCTATTGACTCAAGTCCGCCCTGACCTGAACATGAAGCACGTCCTGAGCTATCCCATTACGTCTGTTCCGACATCTATCTTTCATGAAGATGGAGCTCCACGGAAGAACACCAAAGCAGAACTAGGGCATATTCTCGAGGGCCTAGTCGATGAAGAGCACGAAAACACTGCCAGTGATAATCAACATCGCAGCGTGTACATCAGGGATGTTATGGCTGAACTCCATATCCTGGGTGGAAATGGTGGTACATTTGGTAACTTGGCGCTGTGTTACCTAAACCAGTTGATTGATTGCATCAAAACACACCACACACTCATAGACATCTTCGACCAATATGATGATGTCAATTCTGTGAAGACAGACGAAACAACGAGACACCTTGTTGTTGCTAGCGGATTTGTTAGCTGCTCATAATCTGCTCATAAGCTAACAGCAGCTACTCATAAGACAGTTTGCCTTGCACTAACGAGTGCATGTGTGTCACCAGTGACAGGCAGTGTGGCAACGAACTGTCACATGGTGACCAAAATGACACGGACAGTGATGGTTGAACATATCGAGGATACTCGCTCAAAATATATGTTTTAGTTCATTTATCGTAGAACAATGTGTATTGGTGTAACATATAGTTATCACATCACTTGTGCAAACTTCAGTCAATATATCGTATAATTTGCTTGTAGAAATTTGTTTCAAAATATTCTCATTATATTGATATGGTAAACTGAACACATAAAATAAATAAACCAATGTCACCCTCAGGGTGACCCGTATCTTGCCAAAAGGTGACCACGTGTGACTTCTTTAAGGTCACACTGAGGTGAACAGAGCTGCTATCCACCAGGAGCGACTCCTTGAGGAATATCTGCCTATGAGAGATTCCGATGAGAATCATTCTATAGAGTATCCATGAAAAATATGCGTTTGCCTCATAACGTCACCAAATGACGTCATAATGTCTCAAGCTTGACACATCTAGAAAGCACTCATCAAGGTGTTCAATTTGAGGTACTACACGATATGGTTCCTAAAACTTGAAAATTTGACCTTGGGGTCAAATATGTTTGACCTTAGGTGCTAACCATGAAGGTCAAGGCCAATCGCCACCAAAAATTAATCAGCTGAGCTCCAGACCATGAACTATATTCCCATGAAGTTTGAAGACGATCCAATCAAAATTACTCAAAAAATAAGGGTTTCGTCGACTCCCCTGATTTGCGACAAAGTGACCTTGACCTTTGACCTTGACCTTCAAAATTTTATGCGCTGAAAGGGACCTCTATAGGCCTCTGATATGCGAAGTTACAAAAATTTCCAATGATAACTGTGCTCTGCAGAATTTTTTATACGTGATTACAGACAAACAAACAAAAAATAAAACATACAAGCTGACTAACATATCTTGCAAAAACTTCGTTTTGGCAAGATAATAAAGAAAAAAATATGACAATTGGCAGATGTTTGTTTCTGTAGTTGATGATTTTCGAAGTTAGCAGTCCGGAAATTGTCTTTTTTCTATTAAAAGCACTCAAATGTTCATATATTTATCTAGAAGTATTCCATTAAGTAAATTGTGGTATTCCCCTGTTCATTCTGCACATTTCAATACCAATCATGCAAAAATAGGGCGCATTGCTTTGTAGTTATGGCTAATTCACTGATTTTTGGAAATGGTCAAAATTTTCGAATGGGGGTATCCTTCAGGTGTAAATATTTCATGGGCAGCACACCAAAAAATGAGGACAACAGGGCAAAATGAGTTACTGAGATCTCCATCTTTCATATGAGACCTCTTGTCGCTTTTTGTCAAGCCGGTTGATTAAGTACCAAAATATCTGACCTATACCGCTGGCCTGCTGGGCATTGGTGCTCAAGCAGATGGTGGTGAAACCTATCAATAATTAACCAAGCAAAGTCCTTGCCCGGCACTGACAGCAGCATCATCACTTGGTAATTTTTGCAGTCCTGGCAATCACTGTCACTTTCCAGAGAGGGACAGCATGGCCCCTCTTCCAGTCAGTTGGTATTATGCTTGTGTTCCCAACAGAGCACAGAACTGCATGCAAAGGCATGAGTACAGCATTTCCACCACCCTTGACATGTTCAGCATGGATGCCATAGATCCCAGGAGCTTTACCCCATTTCAGTTGGTTCATCGCAGCCTGTGTTTCCACAAACAAAGGTAGATCACAGTTGATTGGAGTGTTCGCAATCCGAATAGTAACACCCCTCACATCCAACTCAACAGCTGCTGGGTCAGCCTGGTGCAGACACTCAAAGTAACCGGCCAGGCGGGCCTTCACTTCGGACTCCTCTATCAAGAGTCCACCACCCTCTGCTCGAACTGCAGTACACCAAGGGATGGGCTTGAAGGAATGCAATGCACAAATTCCCCTGTAAAGCATTACGAGAATCACTTGACCACAGGTGATGCTCTAGCTCCTCACAGATTCCTCGCACATCGGCCCCCTTGTCTGCCCTCAGCACATGTAGTTTTACCCCTCAACTCAATGGACAGTTCTGCTCTGCCATAAAGCCTGCCCCTGCGACTCTGGTCATTTGTATTGTGTTCCTTGAGAGACAAAGTTCTTCTTTGCCTGACTGTGGGTTCCAAGACATCCACTGGCAACATCAAGGATGGTAGTCTTAAAGGCACTCCACAACTCTTCAGTATTCCGCAATGCATCGAGATCCCCAAAATCCCCACTCAGCTTGTTCGCAATCTCCTCTGCTACCCTCTCATGCTTGAGCTTGCCAACATCCAGCTGAAGCTGGGATGGCACTATTCCCCCAGATTTAAGCTGTCCCCCTATAAGTATAAAACGATCATCCTGTCGTAAATGTAAACCCATCGCCACACTGTAAATGTAAATCCTTCATGCCTCTGTAAATGTAGAGCCATCAGCTCACTGTAAATACAAAGCCATCACCCCTCTGTAAATACAAAGCCATCACCCCTCTGTAAATGTAAAACCATCATCCCGCTATAAATGTTAAGCCTTCGTCTCGCTGCAAATATAAAGCCATCATACTGCTTTAAATGTAAAGGCAATGCCCTGCTGTAAATGTGAGGCCATTTTTCCCCTGTAAATGTAAAGCCATTGTCCCCATGTAAATGTAAAGCCATTGTCCCCCTGTAAATGCAAAACCATCATCCCACCATAAATATAAAGCCATCATCCCACCGTAAATGCAAAGCCATTATCCCATCATACATGCAAAGCCATCATCCATTCATAAATGCAAAGCCATTATCCCTTCATAAATGCAAAGCCATTATCCCTTCATAAATGCAAAGCCATTATCCTTTCATAAATGCAAAGCCATTATCCCTTCATAAATGCAAAGCCATAATCACACCAAAAATGGAAAGCCATCATCCTAATGTAGATATAAAACCATTCTCCTGCCAATAAATGCAAAGCCATTGTCCCACCTTAAATATAAAGCCTTTGTCCTGCCATAAATGCAAAGCCATTGTCCCACCTGAAATATAAGGCCATTGTCCCGCTGTAAATGTAAAGCCAATGTCCCGCTGTAAATGTAAAGCCATTGTCCCGCTGTACATGTTAAGCCATCATCTCGCTGTAAATATAAAGGTATCATCCCGATGTAAATGTGAAACTATTATCCTGCCATGAATGTAAAACCATTATCACACGGTAAATATAAACCCATAATCCCACAATAGATGCAAAACCATCATCCCACCATAAATACAAAGCCATTATCCTGCTGTAAATGCAAAGCCATCTTCCCACCATAACTTAAAAGCCATCATCACACCATACATGAAAAGCCATCAGCACACCGTAAATCAAAAGCCATCATGCCACCGTAAATTAAAAGCCATCATCACACCATACATGAAAAGCCATCGTCTCACCATAAATGAAAAGCCATCATGCCAACATTAATGAAAAGCCATCATTCCACCGTAAATTAAAAGCCATCATCACACCATACATGAAAAGCCATCATCACACCGTAAATGAAAAGCCATCATGCCAACGTTAATGAAAAGCCATCATGCCACCGTAAATTAAAAGCCATCATCACACCATACATGAAAAGCCATCATCACACCGTAAATGAAAAGCCATCATGCCAATGTTAATGAAAAGCCATCATGCCACCGTAAATTAAAAGCCATCATCACACCATACATGAAAAGCCATCATCACACCGTAAATGAAAAGCCATCATGCCACCATATATGCAAAGCAAGCAAGCCAATGCAAAGCCATCATCCCACCATAAATGCAAAGCAAGCAAGCCAATGCAAAGCCATCATCCCACCATAAATGCAAAGCCATCATCCCTTCATAAATGCAAAGCCATCATCCCGCTGTAAATGTAAAACCATCATCCTACCATAAATGTAAAGCCATCGTCCCAAAGTAAATGTAAAGCCATCGTCTCACCATAAATGCAAATCCATCATCCCATCATAAATGCAAAGCCATCATACCACCATAAATGCAAAGCCATCATCCCTTCATAAATGCAAAGCCATCATCCCATTGTAATTGCAAAGCAATCACCCCTCTGTAAATATAAAAACATCACCTGCAGTAAATGTAAAACCATCATCCCACCATAGATGTAAAGCCATCGTCCCAAAGTAAATGTAAAGCCATCGTCCCGCTGTAAATGTAAAACCATCATCCTGCCATAAATGTAAAGCCATCGTCCCAAAGTAAATGTAAAGTAATCATCCAAAAGTAAATGTAAAGCCATCGTCCCACCATAAATGCAAAGCCATCGTCCCGCTGTAAATGTAAAGAAATTATCTCGATATAAATGTGAAGCCATCATCCTGCCATAAATGCGAAGCCATCATCCTCCTGTAAATGTACAGGCATCGTCTCTCCGTAAATGTAAAGCCATCATCCACTGTAAATGTAAAGCAATCATCCCACTGTAAATAAAAAGCAATTATCCCACTGTAAATGTAAAGCAATCATCCCACTATCGATGTAAAGCCATCATCCTGCCGTGAATGTAAAGCCATCGTCCCGCCGTAAATGAAAAGCCATCTTCCCGCCATAAATGTGGAGCCATTATCCCGCCGTAAATGCAAAGCAATCGTCCCACTGCAAATGTAAAGCAATTGTCCCACTATAGATGTAAAACCATCATCCTGTCATAAATGCAAAGCCATTGTCCTGCCGTAAATGTAAAGCCATCGTCCCGCCGTAAATGTGGAGCCATTATCCCGCCGTAAATGCAAAGCAATCGTCCCACTGCAAATGCAAAGCAATCGTCCCACTATAGATGTAAAGCCATCATCCTGTCAGAAATGCAAAGCCATTGTCCTGCCGTAAATGTAAAGCCATCATCCTGCCGTAAATGTAAAGCCATCATCCTGCCGTAAATGTAAAGCCATCATCCCGCCGTAAATGTAAAGCCATCATCCCACCGTAAATGTAAAGCCATCATCCCACCGTAAATGTAAAGCCATCATCCCACCGTAAATGTAAAGCCATCATCCCACCGTAAATGTAAAGCCATCATCCCGCCGTAAATGTAAAGCCATCATCCCACCGTAAATGTAAAGCCATCATCCCGCCATAAATGTAAAGCCAACGTCCTACCATAAATGTAAAGCCATCATCCCGCCGTAAATGTAAAGCCATCATTTCAGTGTAATTTTAAAGCCATCGTTTCACCGTAAATGCAAAACCATCGTCCCACCATAAAATTTAAATCGTGACTCCATCATTTATGCAAAACCACCATCCGGCTGTAAATACGGTTTTTTGGACAAATAATATTTCACCATTAATATGGAAAAGAAGCCTCAGCAAGTCACAGCACCATTAAACTTGTGAGAAATGCCATTCTATGCATTTCATTCGCGTGAGACTATGGTTCTTCATGTCAGCATAAGCTAAATTCAACTTTCTTTTGTTTCGACAACAACAACAACAACAACAACAAACGAAAAGTGTTGACCGACCTGGCTAAATGATTGTGATCTTTTACAAGAGAAAATGTTTCTTTATTTTTATCCACTCACATCCTCCTCCTGATGTATATTTTGGTCAGATTATGAACAAAGGCAAATTTTATCAAGTGACGCATCAATTAAACAGAAATGGTAATTTATGTCTCTCATTATACTCTCATAACTCTTTTTAATGATGCAGAAATGTGACACACACCCTGTGGTGCATTCCTTGGTGAAATCACCTCGTGGACTCGAACTTCACATTAAACGTCTATCTCTGCCATCTGAACCTTGGGTCTTCAACACCTTTACATATTGAGTCTGTTTTTGTGTGAGTTTAGGTGTTGAAAGATAAAACTTGCTTGTGTGTGTCTACGTTATTCCAAATATATCTTCACCTACTTTTCCCAATCAATCTTCTTTGAGATTGACAAATATGCAGTCACAAGATTCGGTACAAAGTTATTCTTATTCATGAGATTAAATTATAGTTTCCATTGTCTGTTACTCAAATATGATCGTAATGCCATCCTTCAATGCACAAACGATTGATTCTGGATCGATAAACAATTGCTGTCTAATGAATAGAAAGCTCTTTATAATCAATAAGTGAAGCAAAAGTCGCCTTTTATTGTCTAATTGATGACTAGTTGTATTGTAGCGTAGCAGCTGTGTGTTAACAACACATTAATTGCTTTTCTCACTGTGCACATACTCAATTCGAATGGATTATTTTGCCTTCAATGCCAACGACCTGCAGTGACAATATCCCAAATCTTAGTGATTGTTTAATAGAAAACAGGCAACACAAATATACCAAAGCCATGTGGAGTCCAACGGAGCTGCTTGACTCATTCATTCGTTTAGAGTGGTTTTCATACAGAAAATAATCATTATTGTTTATTTAGTGAATTCTTCAAAAAAGTTATTGGAAAGAAAAGAAAAACAAACATTTAAGGGAAACAACTGAAGTTTCTCATCGCAGACAAAGTTTTTGTTTTACAACAGAAAGGACAGTTGAACTTTTAGATTTTAAAGTGGAAGATTAAAAAAAAGTGAGGGTCTCATTATGCCCTATAAACATGGTGATGCCACAGAAACAAACGAATAAACACAAACATATTCACCAAACATATTCACACAGAAACAGCAGTCAAAACCACATATATGCAATCACAAAGTGATTTATTTTTTTTCATTTTTGGGACTCTTCGTCAACTCATCTTTGGGACCAATTTCCTCGACTCCTCTTTGGGATTTCTCTTTGGAATCCTTGTCCCCTCCTTCCCTGGGGCACCTTTATCGCATCAATACGTATTGCCCGAGTTCTCATTAACTCAAATCGTGTGATGTTTAACAGTTTACTTGGACTGCTATTAAACAATGGACTGCTATTAAGCAAAATGAAGTGAAACAGACAAGATATTCCCATAAATGTCCTGTTATAATGGGAGGGGATGGGAGTAGTTGTGGCGGCGGAGTTCCCAGAGCACATTTTTTGTCACCCTAACATGACTTTAACTTCACTTAACAACATATTAGAGACAAATATTACACAAATCAACAAAAAAACAAAAATGAAATACATGAATGAACAATTAAATGAACAGTTACAGGGGTAATCACGAAAATGTAGCGCCAAAATTGCTTGTTGGTACGGGTGAGGTGTGGGTGTGGAGAGTGGATGACAATACACTTAAAACATAGATAAGTCGATTCAAAGTACAAATCGAGACTTCCGAGGGAAAAGTCTCAACTTCGATGCTGAAAGATATGGCATCTATGCAAAACATTGCACGCACTATGTGGATGTAAAAATGTCGCGGTAGCCACCATTTATGGAACACGTGCTCGTGGCCGTTGTAGCCTGGAATACATCAGAGCGTGAAAATAAATACGAAAGTACTTAAGCAGAATTTACATGCACGAGAAACACCTGTTCTGGAAAGTCGTCTTACCGCTCTCACACGCTCTCCCCTGCCCCCTCGCAGAGATTTTAAGAATAATTTTTTACCCTGGGTCCTACCAACATGTGCAAAATTTGGTGGAGATTGGGGAAAATCCTCAGTCATCCTTTCACCACCACCTCCCCCTCTCACAAGGGGGGGGGGGGAGGAGGAGGTTTCCTTGTGTCCAGGCCCTTGAAAGGCTATATTTTTGTTATTGGTACACCTGACCGCAAACTCACCTCCTGGTTGGTGAAGTAGTGAAGCAGAGGTAATGTTCTTGTGTGGCAGACGGACATTACTGTTCACAGATCGTGCTGTTTTGGCTGTTATGGGACGCAAACTGTACTTTACTGCTTTACCAAGCTGGAAGTATACATATTGTTACGGCTGTGGAAATTCGCAATACACCATTAAGGGTCCTTAGATCAGTTATGACGCTAAGTTTATGTGCAGATAGTTCCCCACCGTTGTTTAAAGGGAATTCGTGTGATTCATCGGGCTGCGACTCTTTGAGATAGCCGTTTTTCTGTTCTATCGTTATTTTGGACCGTCCGAAGACTTCAAACGAAGGCCCCGTGAAAGGCCTACAATGGCACATGAGTTTTCCCGCCTTTTTTGCGACACCGGGGCTGACAGGAGAGGCTGCGAGAGCTCGCTGGCGATTGGTGGATACGGGGTGTGAGGCAGCCATGAGGAGGGAACGCCCCTTTTCGAGGAGCTTCTCGAAAGGGCTAGAGGAGAGGCGGTGCCAAAAAGGGGGTGGAGCGAAGGGGCGGAGCCCCACGCTATATAGGGCGGACCGCGCGCGGGCTCTCTCTCTCTCTCCTGCCTGGATCATCATGTTGGATTCTTCCTCTCTCTTGGTGGACGTCGTGTTTGCGTGCTCCTCTTCTTCACCCTGGATCGGCGTGTTTGGATTCATCGGGCCCTGGATCATCGTGTTTGGACTCCTCGGGCTCTGGATCGTCGTGTTTGGATTCGTCGGGCTCTGTATCATCGTGTTTGGACTCTTCGGGCTCTGGATCGTCGTGTTTGGATTCGTCGGGCTCTGGATCATCGTGTTTGGACTCTTCAGGCTCTGGATCGTCGTGTTTGGATTTGTCGGGCTCTGGATCATCGAAATGGGCTCTGGATCGTCGAAAGCTCGTCTCTCCCTCTGGGCGCCAAGTCGTGAGGGTTGCGAGCACTGGTCCCGGGTCGAGGCGCGCACGAGAGGAGAGTGCCGGAGAGGGCTCGCCGACCATCGCCCCTCAAGGGGGCAGGTAACCAGCATGGTCTCGCGGGCCTATTCGGGCACCCACGGCCCACAGCATAAAGGTTTAAAAACCCCGTCTACCCCCTTGCCTATGAGAGGGTTTTTCTTTGCTTTTGTATGACTGCTGTGGCGCCGTGTCCTTATAAGAAGACCTGTGTAAGTGCCTGTAAATTACTAATAATTATAGTCGGTCATATTGCTTTTGTTGCTATGTGCCTGAACATTGCATGACTGCCTTGGCTGTATATACGTGCTTAGTGAATAAATGTCCTTGTGTGAAATGTATCCCGTTTGTCGTCTCTTTCCCCATTGAAAGTGCCATCTTGCATCGTGGAATAATTAGGTGGGTTTTAAACACCCGATAAATAATCTGAACTGTCGAGGTCGGTGATAACACCGCTCGGTTATCCCTGTAGTACGGAACGAACCGCTTAAGCGGTTCGTGTCCTAAGCCGACCTGCGGCGCGGTGCAGCCCCTCGGAAGGTTATCCGCGCGAGTACTTAGGTATATCGAATTTGGCGATTCACCCTATCTCGCGCGGGTAGAATGCGGACTAGGCTGTGGTGAGGTTAAATCCCCACCCATGACTGGTTTCTGGCGGTAGTTCCAGGAGGGTCACGACTGAATTGTCCGTCCGGTGGGCGACGCGGCTGCCATTGGAGGTAGGCAGCCGATCGCACGCCAGGCGGGCCAGAATTCGTAACAATATATATATATATATATATATATATATATATATATATATATATATATATATATATATATATATATATATATATATGGACCCCTCCATGAATTTTACAGCATATAGAAATAAACAACGTCTTCCCCCAGCCCCACTCCCCTCCCCTCCTATAACCCCCTCTCACACCACCTTAATTAACCTCCACACTTTGGCAATGCAGAAATAATTGTTCATGCAATGTATATAACAATATGAGGAGTCAAACGTTCGCAGCAACAACAAAATTGTAAAGAGATATAAAATGATTGCAAGATATTCCAAGTACAACAAGAAAAACATTTGAACATTTCGAGCAACACATCCAGCTGGAAGTTAGAACAGAAAATGTGGAATATTCACGATTTTGTTGAGCAATGTAGTGTGAAATTGTACAACATAAAACTTGCCTCCCAGTGAAGATCTCAACAGCAGAGAACCCACAAAGGCAATTTCCAACATCCCATCACAAACTCTTTGAGGCTATTTCTAATAGCCAATGTCCTCAGGTTAGCAACGGGTGTTATTGACCTACATGCACTCTGTTTGAATCCTGGCAGTGCTAACTTTTCCCAGGTGGTGGGAGTATTCAGTGGCATGATAGTCAGTGATATTTTTTTCTGTGTTCTAAGTCCAGTTGCAGCTGATACATTTCATAATGAGGTGAATAAAAAAAAAAAACAACAACAACAGATTCCATTGCAGAAAAGCAAACTCACCCAGTCTTGAGGCTGCGGAGAGCACCAGATACAGAGATCTGGTTGTATTTCGACATGTAGTTGTGCATTGTAGGGTAGTTGTTACGAATATTGCGCTCTGTACTTCCACCTGGAACCGTCCCAAAACGAAACGTTCGTGGATTCTGAAACTGAGTCACAGAACACAAATTTCATCAAGCAATTCAGAATTACATGTGGGAAACTAAAATAGTGCTTTTTTTCACGAAATGCATTCTTTTCACGAATGCATTTAAGCCATAAACTTGGGATATTGCACATGATTGAAGTGATGTCAGGTCAAGCCAGATAAGATATGTGGCTTGCTGCAGGTACCATGTAAAGCTGTAATAACCTGTTTCATGGTCGGGTTGTTGGTGAGTAAGCCATCTCCCCCACCAGGTTTTCTGGTGAGGAGGGTGTATGGATATGGACACCCAGCAGGATTAAAAACAAAACCTGTCAAAGGGTGGAGGAGCTAATTATGAGCCAACGGCCATC
Source organism: Eptatretus burgeri (assembly GCA_024346535.1). NCBI lineage: Eukaryota > Metazoa > Chordata > Myxini > Myxiniformes > Myxinidae > Eptatretus > Eptatretus burgeri. The sequence goes on from BROF01004732.1 coordinate 79,585, forward strand.
CATATCTAGTGCCGAACTGTGGGTCTGAGGATGAACTCTTGCAGTTGGGTTACTATTTTTTTAGGAGGGTTAGTGGCAGGATTTGCAATCTGGCCACCGTAAAACCCTTCACTTTGCAAAAAGCACTACAAGCACAAAGAAAACAGAAAACCCACTCTGTGGGAGTACCCACTGTGCAGCTGCTCTGCGAAGGGCAGGTCACCAGATGACAAGATTGGGGCAAAGCCTTCTGGATCCCCACTCTTTGATGATGGGAGGAAAAACACGGGGTAATCTTCCTGGGTTGGATTGCGATCATGTGTGTCAGGGAGGTGCTGAGGTGTTGTCCACCAGACGGCGGTCTCCTTGGTTAACGTGAGGCAGTCCCTTCGGGTGGGTGCCTGGAATGTCCTATCCCTAAGAGATGATGATCACCTGTCTCTGTTATCATCTGAGCTCAAGCGTTTCAACATCGATATTGCAGCACCCTGAGGTTCGGAGACCGGATAGTGGTGAGATCATGGTGGGTGGTTACAACTACTATTGGTCTGGTCACTCTGATGGGTTACCTTGCCAAGGAGTTGCTGTAGCTGTATCCAATAAGCTGAGTCCAATGATAATTTATGTAACACTGGTCAATCAGCGTATTGTGAGACGAAGGATTCATCACTCCTCGGATGGTGTTTCCCTGGTCAGTGGAAATGCTCTGACTGAGGTGAGTGATCTCACTGTGAAGGACACATTCGATGCCACGCTCGAGTCTGGTGGAGCAGTGCCCCAAGTGAGATACTCTTACAGTCTTAGGGGATTTCAATGCATCAACTGGAACAGATAAGGATGGTTATGAGACATGTTTTGATTCCCATGGGTATGGAAATATGAACCAGAAGAGCACTAAGTTCCTTCACTTTGCAAGAAGTCATGGACTTAGGGTGGCTGGTTCATGGTTTCCGCATCCACAGGCTGATTTCTGGACTTGGTATTCCAATGCTAATGGTGTGGAAAGGAGATTGATTATGTGCTCTTTGATGGTCACAGGAGGTTGACCCAGAACTGCAAGATCAACCGGAGTACTCAGTTCCTCAATACCAACCACAGCATTGTTGTAGCAACTCTGAAGTTGCAGCTTATATCCAAAAGAATGGTACCATCCCAGCCTTGGATGGAAATTGACAAGCTCAAGGATGAGAGGGTAGCTGCGGAATTTGCAAACAGGCTGAGTGGGGATTTGGGTGCTTTGGGGAATCCTGAGCAGTTGTGGAGTGCCTTCAAGACCACCATTCTTGATGTTGCCGTTGGATGTCTTGGAATTCACCGCAGCATGAAGAAGAATTTTGACTCTCAAGGGACACTGGATACCATTGAGCAGGGCCGCAGGGCAAGGCTTAATGGCAGCGCTGAGCTGTTCAAGGAGTTAAGGAGTAAAACTCGACGTGTGCTGAGGGTGGACAAGGAGGCGTATGTGCAAGGAATCTGTGAGGGGGTGGCGCATCACCTGTGGTCAAGTGACTCTTGTTCTGCTTACAAGGGAATTCGCGCATTGCTTTCCTCCGAGCCTGTTTGTCAATCTAACTGCCGTTACAGTGGAGGGTGGTGGCTCTTGACAGAGGAGTGAATTGAAGGCCTGCTGGGCCAGTTACTTTGAGCGGCTGTACTAGACTGATACACCAGCTGTTGAGTTGGATGTCAGGGGTGTTACCATCCCTATTGCTGACCCTCCAATCAACTGTGATCCACCTTTGTTTGTGGAAACACAGGCTGCAGTGAACCAGTTGAAATTGGGTAAAGCTCCTGGGATCTTTGGCATCCATGCTGAACTTCTCAAGGCTGGTGGAAATGCTGTACTCATGTTGTCGCATGTCGTTCTGTGCTCTTCCGGGAACACAGGCATCATCCCAACTGACTGGAAGAGGGGCCTTGTTGTCCCTATGCAAAGGGAAGGGTGATCACCAGGACTGCAACAACTATCAAGGGATGATGCTGCTGTCAGTGCCGGGCAAGGACTTTGCTTGGTTAATTATTGATAGGTTTCACCACCATCTGCTTGAGCACCAGTGCCCAGCAGGCCAGCGGTATAGGTCAGATATTTTGGTACTTAATCAACCGGCTTGACACAAAGCTACAAGAGGTCTCATATGAAAGATGGGGATCTCAGTAACTCATTTTGCCCTGTTGTCCTCGTTTTTTGGTGTGCGGCCCATGAAATATTCACACCTGAAGGATACCCCCATTCGAAAATTTTTGCTCTCAGTGCTGGGCAAGGTCTTTGATCGGATAATTCTTGATAGGGTTTTCCACCATCTGCTTGACTACCAGCACCCAGAGCAGTCAAGCTTTACACCAAAGAGGTCAACGATTGATCATATCCTTGCTCTTTGGGTCCTCACCAAATGGAGACGAGAGTTTTAGCAAGGGCTGCTTGCAGCCTCTGCTGATCTCTGTAAATCGTTCGATTCAGTGAATCGGGATGCTCTCTGGAGGATTCGTGGTCTTCGTGGGGTGCCACAAAAACTTATCAATCTGATGTCTGAGCTGTACTCTGGTACTGAGAGTGCTGTGAAATGTGGTGGTACCATCTCCGACTTATTTCCAGTTGTTACTGTAGTTCGTCAGAGGGGCATATGGCCCCCACACATCTCTGCACTTGTATGGACTGGATTCTGGGGAGGATATCGGAGAGATCAAAGTGCGGTGCATCGTTTTGAATGTCAAGATCTCTGACCTTGATTTCGCAGATGATGCAGTCATCTTTGTGTAGACTCGGGATATCCTTTTAGGGGCTCTTGAAGTGCTGAATGAGGAGTCGGAGTCACTGGGATTACGGATTTCCTGGGTCAGAACTAAGATCCAGGCTTTTAAAGACATCTTGGCTGCTGCTATCTTGTCTGTACCTGTTTGTGGTGAGGATGTTGAGGTCACGGTGAGATTAACTTACCTTGGCAGTGATATTCATGTCCCTGCTGGTTGTGAGCCAGAGGTCAATAGACATCTGGGTCGGGCCAGGGGAGTCATGGATTCACTGCATTATGGGGTGTTGTGCTGTCTGTACCTGTGCAGGAGGACAAAAGTCAGAATCTTCAGGTCCTTGGTGTTTCCAGTCTTGCTCTATGGATGTGAGACTTGGATTCTAACCAGGGATCTGAGATGGAGAAATAATTGCTTTGGTTACAGGTCTCTTCGGAGAATCCTTAGCTATTGCTGGTCGGACTTTGTGTCCAACGAGCGGTTGCTGAGAGAGACTCAAATGATATTTTTTACCTGTATAATCCGTGAATGTCAGCTGCAGCTATATGGACATGTGGCTTGTTTTCCTGATGCTGATCCTGCTCACCGGATTCTCTCAGTGAGGGAGCCTTGTAAGTGGAGGAGGCCAATGAGCCGACTATGTGATTCATGGTTGTTACAGGTTGATCAGCATCTAATGGAGATGGGGATGGGTGAGGCATCTGCCTGGCGGATGGTCAGACGGAGGCCCCTGGAGTACCGGCGGAAAGTGGATGCAGCAACACGCTGTTCTGGTGCATGCTCCCATACCTGACCTGACCTGAAATGCTCTCTAGTTTATGTAAACAAATAAAAAGTGGAAGATTAGTAACTTAAACGGGAATATTATGCACAAGATGAGAGGATTCATTGTGAGTTGTCAATTGTAAAATTTGGAATGTCACAAAATCTGAACACAAGGATCCCAAAATAATGAATCACGAGAAAAATAGCTCAGCACTTTGATGCAATGGAAAAATGAAGCTCGATAGTGTGGCATGAAATTTAAAAAAGAATGTCTCAGATCACGAAAATGGCAGGATTGAGCTAAAGTATTACTAGTTTTATCCATGCCTTTCAGTTAATTTCATGGCATTGGGTAACCTTTCCGACCAAGTATAATTCAATAAGCTTAATGTTTTTCCATCAGTAAACCTGCAATGAAAATCCGACTTTGGGAGTATTTAACAGGGAATAATAAATTGATTCTGACATGGAGAACAGGAGGTAGTTAGTGGTGGTGGAAAGCCATACTGTTCGCAGACCACTGCAGTGTTCACAAGTCGTGAACGTTCCTGCGGATGATAACCAACCCTGGACAGCTCATATCACGAATCAGTCATGTGCAGAAATTTCTGCTGAAATATGATGAACTGTATGGCAAAGACGAGAAATGTTAATTTGCTCAAAGGTCACTTATGTTGCAAATGCATAGGAACATCTGTCAGGTTGAAAACGATGCTAAATCATATGTACCACATCTCTATGCATTAGAAACGTTGATTTGCATGAAATTTATTTTGTGTACAGAGGTTGAGACTCATGAAATGGGAATAAGTACCTCATGCTCCTGAACTCCTTCATCTTGTCTCTGAAGGCTGATGGCCTCAATAATTATACCCCTTGTGTCATGGTATTTTACCAAAGTGTTCAATTCTTGCCATGTATTTCAAGTAAATAATCTTATTTAGTTGATCCATCTTGTAACAGGCATTCTTCTACTTCTTCTACTTCGTCTCCTTCTTCTACTTCTTCTTCGACATATACTTTTCGTGACCTTTGCTAGGTCAGTAGTCCAAGTCAAGTGGCTATGGCTGTGTAAGAACGACAACCCATTGGACCATGGAGTTAACTGTGGTTGGCAGCCTCAGTATTGAGAAACTCGAGTGCTTCCCCTTGTGAAGAGCCTCAAACCCTGGGCTGTAACAATACATATATATATATACACACACACACACACACACACACACACACACACACATACACACACAAACACACACACGCACACGCACACACACACACACACACACATACACACACAAACACACACACACACACACACACACATATACACACACACACACACACACACATACACACGTATTGTGTGCATAATAAATCGTATGAAAAATTACTATTTATGTGACCCTCACCTTTGACCTTTGAACCTATTAATCTCAAACAATGGGCTTGTTGCTACCTCTACCAGGTGGTTAAGTTTTGTGAATGTCAGAGTAAAAATGTGACCTGTCGGTGATTGATATACAGACAGACACAGACGAAAATAGAAAAACACAAATAGAAAAACAGACGGAATATCAGACCAAATCTACCAATATATGTGTGGATCTTCGATTTTGCAAATAACAAACAAACAAAGAAAGAGGGGTGAATACAAAATCTCTGTCCACCTTCGGTGGTGGATAGAGAGTCAGAGAATAAGAAAGAGAAATAATCTGAAGTATCATCCTCAGCCAATACCACTTTCTAAATGTATTAAACCTCTTCATGTCTACTTGACCTAACATCACTTGTATTTTAGTCTTTTTAGCTTGGCTGGGGGCTTGTATTGTGGGTGCTGTCCATGGATCCGTCTTTACAGTACTCTAAAATCACTGGATGTATTTCTTTCAGATTCAGTACATGTATGCAATAACATCTGTGCATGAAACATGTCAAATTATTTGGGATTCCAAGCCAAAAGTCATGGAACACGATTTTATTTCCGAATTTTGGAGATGATTAAAATAACTGGAATCACCCGCTCCTGACTGCAGCTATCAGGGTGGTCATGTTATTATCTTTATAATTATTAATACCAGAGCAGAGTACCTACCCACCCTATGGGTGATCTTGTTCCAAGCATGTAACGCGTTCTTCTGACGCATCCCTTTATTTGGGTGGTGTACAGGCAACAGACCACTGCCTCCATCGCGACCGAAAATAAAATTAACCCGGGTTACATATATGAAGCAAAAACATAAATAATGCTTGTGTGCATATCGTATACATCGTCATTATACAGCTTGGATAATTCCAATTGCATCCACTGTCCCTCTGCAAAGGAAGAAAATGCCAAGATGGGTGAAAAAAATTGTTTTGATGGAATAAAACGAAACTGGCAGAGTAAAGTATAAACTTTACCATCTCCATTACCTACAAATCTATTTATTTAGTTGTTCAATTGCAACATCTACATATTTTGTTTTTAGGACCTGTTGACTACATCCACGTCTAGCCACTTGACTCCACCTAAGATAGCATCCAGCTGAAATGATATGGCCACCATGTTGGTTTTCTGGTGGGCATGACACATTAGACATGGAGGCCTCTGCTGATTATATACTGTCTGTCTTTGTTGCATCAGATTTCCATTGACTTTGTTTGGGTTGAGTGTTAATTACGATGAGGGTCCCTGAATAAATTAAACCATAAGTCGAATAAAAATTATTAGCAAGATTTAATCAAGCCCGTACGCACATCACTAAAAAAAAATTGCGTTACATAATTTTTGAATGGCCCCATATTTGGGTTAAACATTCTGTGACCTGATGACAAATCAGCTTGTTCTGATATAACCATTCTGATATAATTGTGATGAATCAACTCTTTCAAGAGTGACTTAAATGCGCATTTCCCAATTGGTCCGTTACCGGATTTTTTAACCAATTCACTTGTGCTTAATGGTGAAGTCCCGTACCTCAAATGACCACAGACAGGTTTTTATGAACAAAAGATTTATTACCACACAGAGAGCAGGACACACACACACACACACACACACACACACACACACACACACACACACACACACACACACACCAAACTAAGGTAACATGTAAAGTAAACAAGAAAAAGAGCAATCAGAGATTGCAGACCCTTGCCAAGACTTGTTTTGTGTGGTGCTTGTGTGCTGGTGTGTTATGTAATTAGTAACAAACATAACTAGAGCTGTCACTTTGTAACTGCTGGTAGTGATGACCAGGTACGAAGACGTACCGCTTTGATGCAACCCCGCTTTGAACGGACACTTGACCCTGACCCATGACATTTATTATTATTCAATTGCATTCAAAATGGGATTAAAATAAATTCAATTCAAATCAAATTGAAGGTGAAATGGGTACAGTCCTGCATTGGAGTCATCAGAAGGAACCAAAACAAGCAAAGAGCAAAGATGAAGTCATCAGGGGGAACCTGTGTAGGATCGGGTTTCAGAGGCTACTCCTCTACCCCCAAACCCATCCAGGCACAGCCAAGTGAGCCTTATTAATACATATATATATATATATATATATATATATATATATATATATATATATATATCTCTCTCAAAAATAACCCAGATCAAAAACAAAAAAATCAAATAATTCTGGCTGCTTGACCATGCGTCGGATCAGGTTGAAATTTAAAACATATATTCCCTATCACCACTCGATCATTATTGTGAAGATTCACATCAATCGATGAAGCGGTTCAAGAGAAATACATTAAAAGAAAAAAAGATTTTCGCTTAATCCAATATGGCTACCAGACCATGTGACATCAATTACTCGTGAATACCCTGGTATTCCCAAGGCTTTGGGAACATTTGTGTGAAGTTTCCCCTGGATCTGTCCGCAATTCTGGAGAAGAAGATTTTTTTTATAGGTTTTTGGGTAAATCCAATATGGCTGCCAACATGGGTAAACCATGTGACCTATGATGTCAGATGTATGACTGTTTTGTTCTTCATGGATAGGCCGTCATATATGTAAAGTTTCACATCGATCTGTTCAGTCATTTTAGAAAAGAAGATTTTTGAAGGTTGTTTTTTTTATTAATATGGCTGCTAAGTCACGTGACTGATTACATGATGAACTCTTTTTTTTTTCCTGTGTACCAATTTATCCCAAGATGTCCCTAAAAAATTTTTTCATACTGATCAGATTTAGCGTTGTACATATGCAATTATGAAGTCATAACGAAGGCACCTATTACGTCATAAAAAATCACACATTCCCCATGTGAAGTACGTACTATGTGCCAAGTTTCAATTTTTTCCTTGGTGTGGTTTCAGATATGGGGGTCCAAAGTTTTTCTGTTTTTTCCAACATGGCTGCTACACCACATGACCTATGACGTCATAATTATAATTAGAACATTCTACTTGAGTAGTCGCTCTTATGGTGAAAATGTCGTCTCAATCCGACAAGCAGTTGCGGAGAAAAACACAAGTTCTGTGTGGACAAACAAACAAACAGACAGACAAACAAACAACAAAAAGATGTCATGCAGAGCACAAACTTGCAAAATCCACCCCCTCTCCAAAGGTTGCCATGGATAAATCAAATCGTCCATTTCATTAAGATTAAAAATGACAATCTTAATCAAATTCCAGGTCAATCGGATGAAAATGTATTATTTTTTAGATTGAAAATGCTGATTTTAGAAGTTTGACCTTGAGTTCACCTTTGACATTTTGACCTCAAAAATAGTTGGTTTCTAAATTCAGTGATGCACTATGCAATGGCTGTATAATTTTCAAGTCAATCGGATGAAAATTGATGGTATTTCAGATAACAATTGATTTTAGAAGTTTGACCCTGAGTTGACCTTTGACCTTTGGATCGCAAATAGTTTGTTTCCCTATTTGCACAATATGCAAATCCTGTTCAACTTTCAAGTCAATCGGATGAAAAATGATTTTAGAACTTTGACCACAAAATCAATTGGCTTCTCAGTTGAGACTACCTCTACAACTTGGTAAAGTTTCATGACGATCAGTTTAGAATTGTGACCTGCAGGCGATTGACACACATACAAACAAGAAAAAGACGTCGTACAGAGCACGACACTTGCAAAATTCATAAAACCAATTTGACCTTAACAATAATTGGTGGTTCAATTCCATGATCAAATATGCAAATCCCCTTCAAATTTCAAGTCAATGGTATGAAAATTGAAGATTTTAGAAACCTCACTTAAGTTGTCGACCTTTGGCCTATGCTGACCTTTTGACCTTAAAAAATAGGCTTCTTGCTTATGACAAACTCTACCATGTGGTGAACTTTCGTAAAGGTCGGTTTAAAATTGTGACCTGAAGGCGATTGACAAGCAAACAAACCCACGAATGAAAAATCACTCATAGAGTGACGCTTGGCGAAACGGAACAGCACTCGGTGGAACGCAGACCTCCACCAGGCTGAACAGTTTACATTTTGTATCCCAGTGAAATGTCGGATCTGAATGCGGACCTTAACGAAAATCGAATCGGCTTGTTCTTGTCACCTAACCAACTCATCCACCTCGTTTTCTCACAAGTCGTCCACAACTTTTGGAGATATCATGCTATACATACTTTTGGCTCCATCTCTCAATGGTGAAGAATCACTTTTAAAAATTCTCATATCTGGACCCGGATTCGAATCTTCACCAAAATTGAATCAATTAGTCCTTTTCACACGCACAACCGGTCCACAAAGTTTCTGTGGAATCCATCCGTAACCTTTTGAGATGTTGTGCTACATATCGTTTTTGGCCCCATCTCTCAATGTTGAAGAATCATTTGAAAAATTCTCGAATCCAGATCCGTATACAGATCTTCACCAAAATCGAAACAATTAGTCCTTGCTCCACACCCAACATATCAACCAAGTTTCACTCGAATCCGTCCTCAACTTTTTGAGATATCTCACTCACTCTTCACCACAGACACCACTTGGAATCTTCAATAGCCACGATCTAATGCTAGCAGATGGGTTCCCCATCTTCACATCCATTTTTGAGATGAAGAACTTTGTGATATTATAATGCCCTTCCTTGTGAAGCATCAGTCCAACAGTTTCGAGTCAGTTGGGGAATGGAGCCCTGACAATGTCACTCATAGGCTGGTGTGCCAACTCTGCACCATCCCGACAGGGACCCTCAATTTAATTTATTTTGTGATATAGGTGATGTAAGTGTTAAAAGATCTGTCAAGTCGCCTGCACTCAGCATGAAAATATCACATTGAAACCTCATCATGTTAACTTTTTCCCTGCTTTTATTCATTTTAAGTGCTTTGTTTATCACGTCGGGTGAAAGCCATAGATTTTGCACTGCCGATGCATTCGAGGTAGCTGGTTGCAGGAGAGATCAGCTGGTGGTAAGATCACCATTGAGTTGGCCATTCTGTGATCAATCCCTCAAGGAGTCCGATTTAACTAAATGGACATTGTGCCGGTTAAGCTTCGGAGACGGGCATAAATCCAGATATCCCGTCTGTATTTAAGTCGTGGGTGTTAATCTTCTTCGTTCGCATGCAGCACAAGGCTGAAGGATAGCATATTTGGTTGAGGGTACGGCTGTGCCACTGATGGATGCAATGACCTCTCCTAGTTCGGGCAGGAATTTGGAAATTGGAACTGCGCCGGCGATAACTCGCCTCCCCTTCATAAAGGACACCATGCCTGTGATATTTAAAGTCCACCAACGAATGCTGGCAGATGGAACATCCATTGAATGTCTATCCGAGGGATGGCACACACATTGATGAATCATCCCACCTGTGAAACACCAGGTTGACAGTTTCCATAGCTGGGTCGGGATTCAAACCCAGGCGAGACAGCTTAGAGGTGAGAGTGTGTACCTATAGGGCGAGGCCATCCTGTCAGCCCATGGATGTGAAGGATACCACAAAATAGTAGGCCATTTTGTCCTGATTCCGTGGCAAACTGTCCCAGTTTTAGATGTGAACGTGATATGGATATTAAATTCGGTTAATTTCAGGATAATAATGATGTTAGTACATCGAAAATAAGCAAGTTGATGAATGGCCTCCTCTCGTGTATAACTTTTCGTGTATAACACTGTATTTCGTTGTGCAATCTTGTAATTAGTTAAAATTTGGAAATGCTTATTTCATGATGCATATGTAAATGATTGCTCAAACTATCTTTTGAAAGTGATTAAAATACAGCAAATATTGTTCCACACCATGGCATGAATCAAAACATTCATTATAATTATTAAACACGATGTAAACATGAATAAAAAGTTTTTAACTAAAAGGTTCAATTATCAGATAGAACCTTTTGATTTGAAGGCGACGAACAGCAAATACCACCCGTCGCTTTGCTAAAGGGAATACGAAGAGAGGGGGGGGGGAGAGAGATAGAAAAAGAGGAGAGAGAGTGAGGAGGAGAGGAAGGGGGAATGAGAAGGGATGGGGGAGGGAGGTGAGAGCAAGGAAGGGCGGGGAAGCGAGGAGGGGTGGGGGGAGGGAAGGCAGTGTGAGAGGAGAGGAAGGGAAGGCAACATGTGGGGAGGGGGAATGGAAGGCACCATAAGAGGAGAGGAAGGGAAGGCAGCAGGAGGGGAAGGGAAGGAACATGAGGGGAGGGGAAGGGAAGACAGTGTGAGGGGAAGGGAAGACAGTGTGAGGGGAAGGGAAGGCAGCGTACCGGGGTGAAAGTGTTTTTAATTGTCGATTGGGAAAGAGAACTTGTTGCTCTGGTAGAGTTTGGTTTCTTTGAATCTACATTCACAACTATCAATAATAAGTACTCTCTCTGGTGATTGGTTTTCAAATGTTTTTGCATATTGGACGTATCACTGTGATGAGCAATGTCTAATGAACAAAGTGAGCATGCAACTTTTGCACTGTCTTCTTTAACCTTCCTTTTCAGATTCCAAAAGTAGTTCCAAAGTGCACTTCTGGACCTTTTGAACAACACGTTGTCAAAACTTTGTCAGTCGACGTATTGCTTACCCATCCATCAGCAAAGTAATCATCATGCATGCTTTACTGCCCAACTCAAAATGCCTTGCTATTTACGCACCTTTAGGGCGTCTTTAGTTTGCAAGTGATTTGCTTTTGCTGCTACATTGTAAACGAGATGCCCCAGAGGCATGTTCCTTTTCAATCAATACCATACTAGGCAGGTCATGTGTAACCAGAACATGCCCAACAGGGACGAAAAAAATTTCCCCCCAAAAAACACTTATTTCTGTGAAGTAGGAATAACTGGGAATTGATGTTGATTCTGGTTCACTACTCTATTCTTTTTGATTCCATGGGTGGAATTGAGTACAGTACTTCCATGGGTGGAACATGGGTGGAATCCATTCCGCCCACATTGTTAAGCACTCAAGCTAGCACTCCAATGAAACAGTCGATAAGGAATGGCTGGTGAGGTCAGACTAAACATTGTCCGGAGACGACCAAAGATAAACACTGTCCAGACACGTCAAGAGATAACCACCATCCAGACACATCCGGAGATGTCCATCGTCCAGATGCGTCCGGAGATAACTACCGTCTGAACAAGTCCAGAGTATCAAATAATGTGCGAATACAACTCTCTGGACATTTTAAGCATTGCAGCAGAAATATGATAACCTCAAGAATCTCTTAACCTGAACTGAATTTAAATTTTTTTTTATGTGGAAGTTAGTTTTTGGCCACGAGGTTTCATGCTTTTGAAGTTATGGAGGAGACGCACACACTGACACATGCATTGACATAAATTCACACTGACATATAATTACAGATTCTCGCAAATAAAATGCTCTATATTAGTGAACAAGCTATGAAAAATAAATATGGGTTTATTAATTTCAAAATAAAATTGGAAAACAAGATACCTTTGAGTCACTGAGTCCCGAAACCTGCTCCACATACTCCTCCTGGATCATAAACGCTGCCAGGTTTGCAGTGTAACTGGCCAAGAAGATGACAGAGAAGAAGGCCCAGACAGAAACCATAAATTTGCTTGTGCTTCCTTTGGGGTTCTCCACTGGTACAGAGTTGTTGAAGACCAATGCCCAAAGCAACCACATGGATTTTCCAATCGTAAAGGTGGATCCACCAGGTTCTGCATGAAAACACAAAAGAGAAACAGGAGCCTACATTCGAGACAAAAGCATCATCAATGTGCATCATCATTAAAGGCATCGAAATACATTGGAATTAAGGTTTAATATGTTCTGATGAGAACAATTCCTCACTTCGCGTAAGGGAATTTGATGAAGTGGATGTGACTTTACAAATCGGAATAATGCTGTAATATCTGCAGTATGTGTGTGTGTGTGTGTAAGTATGGATGTATGTATGTATGTATACAATATATATCATATATGTTGTAGCGTCAACAGCTCGACGAACATTGAGCTCGGCGTGGCGGGAGATTAAAGTCCTGCGATGTCCCGAGCGGCTCAACTCCTGTGAAGATGTTCTGAATTGGTGGCGGACAACGCACGTGCGGGTCATGAGGAGAGACATGAGAGACCTTAAATTTTTTAAACCCCACGGGTTTATTTCTATAACCATAATAATAAAAACAATCAGGGATGACTGAACTCGAAGGAGAAGAAAATGTCGGGTTGCGGTGGAGAAGAAAAGGAGAAATACCGAATAGATAATAATTAATTATGTACAAATAGGTAAAATAAATCTCAAGAAACTAAGGCCCCTCAAAACCAGACTCAGTCACAGAAGGGAAGGGAACAAAAACCAGGGGACTCAGGTCTGAGGCAGCGGGGATGAGCAGTTGATGAGGAGGGATGAGGAGGAGGAAAACAAGGCGAGCAGACGATGGCAGGACGATGAGGAGATGGGCAGGACGATGAACAGGGTCCAAAAACTCTAGCAAAAACCACAAGGACAGGTTGGAGTTTTATTTATTTATTAAAGACTTCAAATATTAATCACCAGCAGTGACCACTATATTTGTTGTCTGTGTGTCTGTTTGTTTGTCTGTGACTCTCTCCAGAGCATAACTCTGTGACATTTGATGCGATCTTGATGAAACTTGGACACAAGCTAGATAGCATTGTCTAGTTGTGTCTTTTTGTATGAGGGGCGTTCCACGCCCCTTATGGGCGGAGCCACGCCCACTTGAACTTTTTATTTATTTATTTATTTCTCGATTTTTTTTCAATTGTTATGTCCTGGCAAAATGCACAATTGTTATGCTATATTTAGCTAAATTGCCCCACTAGGAAATGGATTTAAAAGGAAGAAGAAGAATCCCTTGAGAGCGAGCAGCCATGTGGGATGGTGAAGCTTTCAGAAGTACCAATACCAGTGCTGCTCAGTTCTTTTGGCTTCCTTTGGTTCTCTTCATTCTTCCTAGTTCTCTTCGTTTTCCTTCGTTTCTATCAGTGGTTCCAAACTTGCTTCCCGCAGATTACTCTCATCAACCAGACAAACTTTCTTACTTCGCAGGCCTTCGTATTCGACCCAGATTTTGAGGAACATTAACTGCATCTCTGTGGAATCAACACAGATGAACTTTCCTATTTCCCAGACTTGGTATTTTCATCAGTTGAAAATCAACATTTCGTGACGTGTTTCCTGCTGGTGCTTTTGACCCGGATTCCGAGGAGCATTGGCCGCATGCATCTTGGTTGAATGTTCGTCATTACTCCTGTCACTACGCCTGCTGAGCATGATGGAGACTTGGAGACTGCCAGAATTCATCGCTCATCTCACCACTGTATGACTACACGTAATTGGAAATTCTCACACACACAATTTCTACAGTTTCACCCTTCCCCTCAAAGCATGAGCAGAACTTTGAGAAAGGTTGGTGGGTGATCTGGGACGGGATCCCATCAAACGCTAGCAACGAGCTCGGCACATGGATGGAATGTAGCTGGCCCCTCCCAAACCAATCAGTATAGGCGGGGGGGGGGGATCNNGGGGGGGGGGGGGGGATCCTCGCGAGTGGTCAGACCAAGAAAGAGCACCAGAGAAGAGGTAGTGGAGGAACCTAGTGGTGTAGCGATCCCACTCTGAGTGAATATATCGTGCTGAGGTGTGGAGCACACCATGCCGAGTGGAAATTGTGCTGAGAGAAGGACAAGCTATGTAGAGATCCCGCCAAAGAGAATATCTCACTGTGGTGTGCAAATCCGGCACCGTGATCATTTCCTCGCTGAAAGGTTCCACCTGTCTCTCTAATCTGTCTTGTCCCCTGTTTCCTGTTTGAGTGAGAAGCCGTTTATTCGCTGTTTGAGTTGTTTGTAACCATGTTCTCTTCTCCTGCACCGTTTCGGATTGTGTGATAAAACCTTGTTGAGAACCTGTTCTGTGGCCATGATGGGGATGCAGGACTCTAAGCATTTTAGGTCATTGGGTAAACAAATCCGTTAGATGGGCGAATTAGGATCGCGCATTTCAGGTGCCATTAAATGCGAGTCGCCAACAAACTCCGCTCAGCTTATTCCTCTCAACAGGTTCATTACTGCCTGACAGATTTTAACTGCTAGCACATCGGCAAATTGAGGATGGAAGAGGGGAAATATTTGATCCATTCCCGCCTTGTGGACGCATCGGTCTTTCGAGACCCCATGACCGTTACAACACCACATTCTCGGAAAGGAATGGGGATTGCCGTGGAAGAGGATGGTGGGAGATGCAACATATCCACGATGGTTGGTGAGAAAAACGTCATTTTCATAATTGCCTTGAAGTCATCATTGACTTGGTCACACCTCTATGGGAGGTAATTGACGCCGTTGTGTTTTCAAGTTTCATCCAAAGGTTGATCTGCTGTTGATCCCTTTACACCAATCTAGATCTGTTTGCTTGTTGCACACATCCACTCTTCTTCAAAGGTATCACGATGATATATTCACACTGCTCGATGAGAATGAATAATAATATCTTCACAATGCTCTGAGAATGAATCATAATGATATGTTCACACTGCTCTATGAGAATGAATCACAATGATATCTTCACACTTTCTATGAGAATGAAAAATAATATCTTCACACTCTCTATGAGAATGAATCACAATGATATCGTCACACTCTCCATGAGAATGAATCATAATATCTTCACACTCTCTATGAGAACGAATCATAATGATATCTTCACACTGCTCTATGAGAATGAATCATAAAGTCTTCACAATACTCCATGAGAATGAATCACAATGATATCTTCACACTCTCTATGAGAATGAATCATAATGATATCTTCACACTACTCGATGAGAATGAATCACAATGATATCTTCACACTTTCTATGAGAATGAAAAATAATATCTTCACACTCTCTATGAGAACGAATCACAATGATATCATCACACTCTCCATGAGAATGAATCATAATATCTTCACAATCTCGATGAGAATGAATCATAATGATATCTTCACACTCTCTAAGAGAATGAATCATAATGTCTTCACACTACTCTATGAGAATGAATCACAATGATATCTTCACACTCTCGATGAGAATGAATCATAATGATATCTTCACACCACTCTATGAGAATGAATCACAATGATATCTTCACACTTTCGATGAAAATGAAAAATAATATCTTCAAAACTCTCTATGAGAAAGAATCATAATGATATCTTCACACTCTCTATGAGAAAGAATCATAATGATATCTTCACACTCTCTATGAGAATGAATCATAATGATATCTTCATACTCTCTATGAGAATGAATCACAATGATATCTTCACACTCTCTATGAGAGTGAATCATAATGATACCTTCACACTGCTCTATGAGAATGA
>BROF01004733.1:16132-31479 GCA_024346535.1 Eptatretus burgeri
GGGTACTGCAGTCGGAAAGACAGGTTGGGAGAGCAACAGGAATACAAAACTCGGAAATATTTGCAAAAAACACATTTTTCAATGTTGGAGCACATGCAGAAGTTGCAACTGCAGCAGAAAAAGCAGTCGAAGCAGTTGCAACAGCTGCAGTAGAGGCTTCTGCAGCAGCCTCTGCTTCGGCAGCAGCAGATGCAGCCTTTGCAGAATTTGCAAGGGCCACAGAGGTCGCAGGGGCCACAGAGGTCACTCGATTTGCACCGGCCGCAGTGGCCATAGAAGTTGCTGGTGGCACAGAGCTCACGGTAGCCACAGAGAATGCAAGAGCCACTGAAAGGAGCCCTCGTGATGAAAATACAGATGTTCAATTTATACAAGTCGTTCGATTGATGTTGGAAAACCTAGAAAAGCAGGATCCTGCATTAAAAGAGAAGCAATACCTGCAGAAGCATCAGGAATTGCGAGAAAAGATTTTGGACGGACTTTTGCATGATTGCAAAGATATGAACACACTTGTCAAGACGTGGCAAGACATTTCCAAGCAGCCTTCACAGGAGGTAAGCAAGATCATAACTTTGAACTTATAAATAGCAAGACTCCCATTTGCATATATAATATTGTTATGTTTCTGGGGTTGATGGAGGAATTTCATGATGAAGATTGGATTGTATATAGTATAGCATGGTATTACCATGACTTACAATATGACATCTTTGGCCAAATAGCTGCTACATGGGGAAATCTAACATACTGTACATGATCACACGGTCCATACTATTCTTGTACCTCTCTCCCCCATGGTCTGTCCTTGGATCTCCCTCCCCACCCTCCCTCCTTCCACATAACACCATTGTGAATAACTCAGATGAGATCAACTTTGAGCTCTTCGAGAAAAATATGGATAAAAAAATTGTACAAGACGAAATGTACTCACACCAAGGCAATGCGACAGTATAGTTTAGCACCCTTTGGGGGGCAGTATTACACTCATAAAAAAACACAACGGCTGGAGTCAACACCTTCATTGAGTGTGTTGTCGTTGTTTGGGATCCATTTTGCATGTGATTTAGTCAACTTTTTTATTTTAAAATTTGAAATAACTATGAAAACAGACTTGCCACATCTCATTTTGTTTCACTGCGACGTTGTATTTTATTTTGCATGTTTCATCTGTTGTTACCTCCGTCACCAAAGGTGAAGGAGGTTATGTTTTCACCCCTTTCTGTCTGTTTGTCTATATCCAGGATATCTCAAAAAGTTGTGGACAGATCGGATTGAAATTTTGTGGACAGGTTGGATGTGTGACAAGGACGAACTGATTAGATTTTGCTGAAAATCCGGATCCGGATCCGACTCCTAGAATTTTAAAAGTGGACGAACTGATTTGATTTTGCTGAAAATCCGGATCCGGATCCGACTACTAGAATTTTAAAAGTGATTCTTCACCATTGAGAGATAGGACCAAAAACGATACATAGCACAATATCTCAAAAAGCTGGAGACAGATTCGAACGAAACTTGGTGGACATGTTGGGTGTGTTGCAAGGACGAATTGATTCGATTTTGGTGAAGATTCGAATCAGGTTCTGCATACGAGAATTATTTAATTTTTTAAGTGATTCTTCACCATTCAGAGATGAGGCCAAAACGATACAGTACTGTATATAATAGCATGATATTTCTAAAATATATTGGGCCCAATATATTCTCATGGATCAGGTATTACATGGCGAAGGTATGCGCTCCACCGAGTGCCCTTCTAGTTCAAGTTCGTTTTTATCACATCGTGTCCAAGAAGATCTCTCCAGAAAGTATTTTTGTGTACAAAGTGTAGAGTCGTAGAAGATTGAGTTGGACACGACTGGTCAAAAGTTTTAGAACACCCCCATTTTTCCAGTTTTTACTGAAATTTAAGCAGTTTAATGATTCAATGTACTCTGAAATTAAAGCACAGAACAAATAAACAATTTCAGATTATAAAAAAAAATCATGGAATCGTTTTGTTGAACAAAATTCAATCTAAATTTTTGACTCAACAAAGTTGCCACCTTTTGCAGATATAACAGCCGAACATACTCGGGGCATTCTTCCTGCAATGGAAATCAAATATTGTTCCAAACGTTCTTCCCAACACTGTTGCAGAAGTTCCCACAAATGTGTTGCACTTGTCGGTTGCTTTGCTTTCACCCTTCTGTCCATTTCATCCCAAACCAGCTCGATGGGGTTTAAGTCTGGAGACTGTGGTGGCAATTCCATGATTTGAAGCTGACCTTCTTGTTCTTTTCTTCTAAGGTAGTTCTGACATAGCCTGCAAGTATGCTTTGGGTCGTTATCGTGCTGTAGGATGAACCCCTGCCAAATTAGGCGGAGACCAGAGGGTGTTTCATGGTGCTGCAAAATGCTGTGGTAGCCCTTTTGCTTCAGGGTGCCAGTCACTCTGTGCAAGTCGCTGACTCTGGATCTAGCAAAAGAGCCCCAGATCATCATGCTTCCTCCTCCATGTTTGACAGTTGGTGTCACACACTGAGGAACCATCCTTTCACCTACTCGATGGCGTACAAAAACCCTGCGTGATGAACCAAAGGTTTCAAATTTTGATTTGAAGACCTTCCAGTTTTCAGTAGTCCACTGGTGGTACTTCATGGCCCAGGCAAGCCTCTTTTTCTTATTTTGCCATCTTAGCAATGGCTTTCTTACTGCCACTCGACCTGTCAAACCTGCAGCTCGAAGTCTTCTCTTCACAGTTGAAACTGCGACTTCCTTACTTCGACCAGTGTTAAGTTGTGCTTGAAGCTGCTGTCATGTGAGCCCCCTATCACGCAAGCTGTTGACTCTCAGAAACTTGTCTTCTGATTGTTTTGAGGCTTTGGGTCTGCCAGACCTCTTCCTGTCAGAGTTTCCTCCAGTTTCCAAATGCCTTTTGATGGTGTGGGAAACTGTACTCACCGACACCTTGGCTTACTTTACAAATTCTCCAAAGGAAAGACCTACACTTTTAAGGGTTATAATGGTCTGTCTGTCTTCCTTTGTTAATTGTCTTTTTCTCACCATTATGAGAACAATATACTACATCCTGCAGTGCAATATTGTCCAAATAATGCTTCAGAGGGTGGAGCAACACAGTCTGTTCCAACACTGATTTTATACAGACAGAGGGTTTGTAAATTATCAACAAAAGTTGGGATACCTGGAGGAATTGTTTGCATCAACTTTCAAGGCTTAAATTTACTTCTATTGCTACAGAACAGCTGCAGTTGCTAACCCATTACTTGTTCCCTGAAAAAGGCCTTTCTTAACAACTCTGAAATTTACATTATTTTTCAGTTTTTGGAAACCTCAACTTTTTTAACCTCTGGCAGTTTACCACTTAGTTTTGTACCAATTAAGGTTATTTACTGGACTTGAACTGCTTAAATTTCAGTAAAACTGGAAAAATGGGGGTGTTCTAAACTTTTGACCGGTCGTGTAGATCTGTAGAATTGAGCTGGATTAAATCGATAAATTAGCATTCTCATCATTGATTCACGAGGTGTGTGAAAGTATGATAAACACAGTTGGGATTTTATTTCCTTAATTGTGTAAGGCCAGGACAAGGATCCATGACCAGTTTGTTTGTTTTTCGTTTGTGCAATCATCAACGACGGTGAAGTTTTTATGACATCTATATCTTGAGATTTTCGATACTCATGATGATTATCATGATGATGTTTATCATATACATGATGATGATTATCATATACATGATGATTATCACAAAGATTACAATTAATTTTATCGTTCTCTTGGGCCCCATATAATATGAAATTATATTATATTTGAAATATGGCCCCATGTAGTATGAAATTATATTATATTTGAAATATGGCCTCATATAATATGAAAATTATATTATATTTGAAATATGGCCCCATATAATATGAAATTATATTATATTTGAAATATGGCCCCATATAATATGAAATTATATTATATTTGAAATATGGCCCCATATAATATGAAATTATATTATGTTTGAAATATGGCCCCATATAATCGGTTTCTTTTACAGGAAAAGAAGAAGTCCAAAAAACGTCGTTGCCCTCTGAGGCAGTTCTTTCATTACATTTTCTGCTTTTTGACCCCTCGGAAGTCTGAAGGTAAGAATACAGGGATGAGAAGAGATGGCTACGTTTATTTGGGACACTAATTTATAATTGCTGAGACAGTTTTGTGTTGGAATGACTCAATGACAGGAAAAGAAACATCGTTATTGTTGTATTTGAATTTCCTCACAACAGATTTTTGTCATCAATTGAGGAATAAATATTATTAGTGTTTTCATGGACACCTATCAACAAAGTCGATTCCGATTAGACGTTCTTGACTGATGCATCATTATTAGTGTTTCCACTGCAATATTGTTGAGTGGTTGTTTTTTTTTTGTATCTCAACCTTCAATTTAAATTTAAATGAATTATCCACTTAAAACAAGAATGGAAACTTTACATGTCAAAAAATATAAAAAGCTCCATTGTATCAAGAGAAACAATAGAATTGTACTTGGAAATACTTTAAAATGTATAAAACATCAAAAATAAATAAAACCATACAACACCAACCACATCTCAAACAATAACAACAAAAAAAAGAGAGTTTCTTTGAATAATGGTTTCTTTTCCTGTCAATGATCCATTCCAACACAAAACTGTCTCAGCAATTGTTCCATCAACATCTGTTTTTAAATAATGGTTGTCCCTACGTAAGACACAAAATGTGTGTGTGTGTGTGTGTGTGTGTGTGTGTGTGTGTGTGTGTGTGTGTGTGTGTGTGTGTGTGTGTGTGTGTGTGCACATGCGAGTGCATGAATGTGTGTGTCGTTGATTGTTATCTCCATCATTCGGGTTTCAGGAGGTGGACAGAGTCCTCCTTGTATCCACCTTGATTTCGGCAAAGGATTGTGATTTGTGGCCGAGCTTGTGAAGTCGTGTTGTTGTCAGGGTTTTTGTTCTGAGGGCTCTTTACAGGATCGTCACTGAGCCCTGGACAGCCTCTAACGTTTGTAGTGTGAGTGTGCATAACAGATATGGAACTTCGACACCATCCATGCATGTGTTAACAGTTGGACATTGGCAGACAGTGCGGTTAAACATTTTGATTTTCTCTGAGGGTGAGCCGCTGTTTTCCCCACTCATCACTTGACTCAAAATGATTGGCCTTTGGAGTTTTCCGAAGATCCTAAGACCTCAAAACACTTTTCCGATGAAGGCTTCCTCTCATGATGAGATGGTTCGGGGACAATTTCGAGCAATATGACCTCTTTTATAACAGTTGTAACATGTAACGGAACTCTTACTACGTGAGTAATTCCGATCATTACCTGGTGATAAAGCAGGCTTAATTACATTTATCAGCTCATTCATCTGCTTCTGCTGTTCATGTAAAGCAGTGACCAGTTCGTCAATCTGACCAGCACTTCATGTCCTTGCTGGGAGGATTCGCACAAGCTGCCTGACATACTCTTGGCGGTCAGCTCAAACATGCTTTGTAACTTACTACTTAGGTGAGTGACGTCTTCCTTGGCCCATTTTACCACTTCTTCCTGCAGCTCAAAAAACGGAATATCTGGCTTGTCTCGCAACAGCTTCGTCAGTTCCTTCCTCAACATACTGTCCCTAACATTTTCAGAAAATTGCTCGCAAAGCATTCTATTATTGTCCTGTTCAGTTTGAGGACGTTTCTTAGAGATTCTATCTGTCAACCCCATTGAAGCATATGAGTGTTCTCACAAAGTCTCACTATTACCCTGCTTCCTCTCAAAAATTGATCTTTGAAGGTGATTGAGTGAAACAGAACTCCCATCCCCAAACACATTTAGCAAAACTTCAGAGATGGTTTCAGGATAATGACGAACATCCTTACGTCCAGACCTTATTTCCTCTTGTGCACTGCCTTCCAAATTAGAAAACACAAAGTCAGCTCATTGTTGTTCTGACATAGGATGCACATGCAAGATTGAGATAATGTCCTCAATCTAGTCAAACACCGACGGGTCTTGAATGGTCTTGGGTTGCCCACACAGTTTCCTGACCTTCCGTTCATTGGAGATGTACCCCACAATGGTCTTTTGTCGTAGTTACCTGGCCAGTAGCAAAGGCCACACCTCTTGTGGCTCGACTTGGTCCAGTTGTGGTGGATTGCGGTCGTCGTCTCAGTCTCTCGATCTCCTCTCGTTGGATAACCATCAACAATAACAACATAAATCTGTAATAACAAAAACAATAACAACAATAACAAACTTCAAGTAACCATCACCAATAACAATTTAAATCAACAACATCAACGACAAGTACAATTAATTGTCGAGGAAAATGTTCCATCTGGAAAAGTAGAAATTGCAGGCAGTACTAGAGAACTCAGCATGCATCTGGCGGCACTCAAGCCGTATTGCCGTGTCCAACCAGTTAACACCGACCTGGACAGATAGCCGAATGGTTCTACTTGGAGGTGAACAGCCAAGATCCTGGGATATTATGGCACACAGGGGATGGAGGGCAGCAAGGGTGTGCACCAGACGGAAGCACATGGGTTTATCCTCGAATCCACAACAAGTCGACAAACACAGTAAATTCAACAAATGATGAATTAATAAAAAATAATTCAATGATTTATCATGAAAATAACTCAACGAGTGATAATGAAAATAAATCAAAACGTGAGGTAATGAAACAAGACGTAAACTAAAACCTAATTTGAAATGCCTCCACTCAGTCAAAAAAACAGACAAGGGAACAGGTAAACGAAAAGAAAATCCTCCCTTTGTGCTGGCACTTCGCTGGGTGTCTAAAGATGATATTTTAGGAGCCTGGTGATCCTCAAAACCGCAGGGCCACAGCGTGGGAAACGAACAGCAAAATGGCGCCAAATCGCTCCTCGCGGTCACGTACGTGAGATTCGCATGGATGGTCTTCAATGCCAGGGCCATCGAACCGCCCTACATTTTCTCCATGATGGAGATTGCCTCACCACTCCCTCTAAGTTCCAGGTCCACATACACCAAATGGCGTCGCCTTTCTCCTTCATCATACAACAAGGCGATTGTTGCGGCTCAGAGACAAGGCCAAGAGATGCACTCTTCTTCTTCCAAGAAATGTAAAACTTCGCGACCCAGCCGAACAGTCAATGGCAAGCATCTTATTTCAATATGTGAACAAATTCACACCAGCACGAACAACAAAAATCGTGTTGCCTTCTTGACCATGTCGAGAAGAAGCCAGAATCTCACACTTTTCTTCCAATGACCCTCTTGTTTCTCTCGCCCCTTCTCTTTCTCTCCTCCTCAAAGCAAACAAATTTCATAACTCAGCCGAACAGGCAACGGCCAGCATCCTGTTCCAGCATATGAGCAAAATCGCACAGCCAGAACAACGAGAATCGTGCAGCCTTCTTGACCATCACGAGGAGAAGCCAGAGAGGTCCCATGTATTCAGATGACCATATTCACACTCTCATCCTCTCTCTTACATCACACTGATCAATCATTAGCCCTGGGGGCGTGGCCTGCTGGTACGAAGCCAGGAAGGTAGAGTTTTTGCGAGCTCGGAAACGTTTGGCTCCGTCGGCAGCCGGGTCAGCTGTTGTAAAACGTGGTCTTTTTATGGCCGGCTTTGTAAATGCAAAAATGTAGGAAAGGGTCACAGTTGGGGCAATCACATACTGGGAGAACTAGTCTGAAACCCTGCCGAGTTAACACAGCACCACCCCCCATGTGGTCACATGTAAGAACTTATGCTCACAGTTTTCCTTAATTAACATTGAGATGTCTCCGACTCATCCACGGACCATGCTATGCTATACCATCCTATCTTATCTTTATGATAAAATTCCTCCATATTTCCTACAAACATAACAGTATGGTTACCAAGCACATCAGAACAGCCTGATTGAATCGAAACTCTCCAATGGCAAACCAATATATATATATATATATATATATATATATATATATATATATATATATATATATATATATATATATATATATATATATCTATATATATATATATGTATACACACATATATATGTATATACACACACGAGGTGTGTTCAAAAAGTATCCAACCTGAATTTTTCGTGCGTAAACAAATGAAGTGAGGAGGCGTGGTTTGGTGCACGTATGGAGGCGATCCTAATCCGTATGCATGAATATTTGCCCACCTGCAGAACCTGTCAGTCGCCGACAGACTGCCGATGAGTGAGGAAGTGGAAGTGAGCGCCGTCGGATTTTCGTTGGGATCGCTTTTCAGTCTCCAGCATGTCCTGTGCGATCTTCAAACGGAGTTGCTTCTGCTCGATCGTTAGCAGCTTTGGCACGAACTTCGCTGAGATTCTCCTTAAGCCCAAATCCTCAGTCACAATGGAAAGAACGGATCCAATGCTGACGCCCGCCTCATCTGCAAGTTCTCTGATCGTGATTCGACGATCCTGCATCAGCAGGGTCCTCACTTGGTCAATGACGATCTCATTTCGGGATGTTGAGGGCCTACCAGAACATGCTTCACTTTTCACTGATGTGCGACCATCTTTGAAGCGGTTGTACCACTCTTTTATCTGTGTGGTGCCCATTGCTTCGTTCCCGAAGGCCTGTTGAATCTTGCGGATCGTTTCCACTTGGGAATCGCCAAGCTTTACGCAAAATTTGATGCAGTAGTGTTGTTCAAGTTTTTCCGTCATTTTTTCAAAAACGAAAATCCGAAGGCACTCATTTACACTTCCTCACTCATCGGCGGTCTGTCGATGACTGACAGCTTCCACAGGCGGGAAAATATTCACGCATACGGATTAGGATCGCCTACATACATGCACCAAACCACGCCTCCCGAGCTTCATTTGTTTACGCACGAAAAATTAAGGTTGGATACTTTTTGAACACACCTCGTATGTATATTTGTATATATATATATATATATATATATATATATATATATATATATATATATATATATATATATATATATATAGATATATATATATATATATATATATATGTATATATATATCCTCAACATCCTCACCACAAACAGGTGCAAACAGGATAGCATAATCCAAGATGTCATTGAAAGCCTGTATCTTAGTTTTGACCCAGGAACCCCATATATCCCAGCGGCTCCGATTCCTCATTCAGCACCTCGAGGGCCCCCAAAAGGATATCTAGGATTTCCTCAAAGTTGACTGCATCATCTGTGAAATGAAGGTCAGAGATCTTGACATTCCCAATCGATGCACCGCACACCCCTGTCCAACTCCAGTAACAACTGGAAATAAGTCAGAGATGGTACCACCACATCTCACAGCACTCTCAGTACCAGAGTGTAGTTCAGACATCAAATTGATTAGCTTTGGTGGCACCCCATGAAGACAAAGAATCCTCCAGAGGGCATCTCGATTCAATGAATCAAACGCTTTACAGAGATCAACATAGGCTGCAAGTAGCCCCTGCCAAAACTCTTGTATGCATTCGGTGAAGACCCGAAGAGCAAGGATACGGTCAATCATTGACCTCTTTGGTGTAAAGCCTGACTGCTCTATACACTGGTGTTCAAGCAGATGGTGGCGAACACTATCAAGAATTATCCGAGCAAAGACCTTGCCCGGCACTGGGAGCAGAGTCAACCCTCGGTAGTTGTTGCAGTCTTGGCGATCACCCTTCCCTTTCCAGAGAGGGATAATAAGGCCCCTCTTCCAGTCAGTTGGGATGATGCCTGTGTTCCAGGCAGAGCAAAGAACTGCATGCAACGACATGAGTACAGCATTTCCACCAGCCGTGAAAAGTTCAGCATGGATGCCACAGATCCCTGGAGCTTTACACCAATTCAACCGGTTCACCGCAGCCTGTGTTTCCACAAACGAAGGTGGACTACAGTTGATTGGAGGGTCAGCAACAGGGATTGTAATATGCCTGACGTCCAACTCGACAGTTGGTGGATCAGCCTGATACAACCACTCAAAGTAACCAGCTCAACAGGCCTTCACTTCGGATTCTTCTGTTAAAAGCTCACCACCCTCTGCTCTAACTGCAGTTCACTGAGGGAAAGGGCTTGGACGAACCCAATGCGTGAATTCCCCTGGAAGCAGGATGAGAATCACTTGACCAAAGGTGATGCTTGATGCACAGGTGAATTTGTTAACATTTTCAGATTTCACTCCAGTTTGAAAGTTATTTCGTCCATGAGATCCGATCTTCAAATCTGAAATCATGTTTTGATTACATTCCTCGCACATAGGCCTCCTTATCCACCCTTCATGCATGTACAGTTTTACACCTCAGTTCCTTGAAGAGCTTCGCTCTGCTATTCAGCCTGGCCCTGAGACTCTGGGCTATGAAATCGAGTGTCCCTTGAGAGACAAAATTGTTCTTCGCCCTCTGGTGAGTTCCAAGACATCTACTGGCAACATCAAGGACGGCGGTCTTGATGGCCCTGCACAACTCTTCAGGATCTGCCAAAGCACCCAGACCCAGTGTGACCACTCCTTGGCTTTTTTCACAAGATCTTGGTTATTCGTTGTTCACATTGGCGTCTTGGTTTTCTATAGGTTTTCTTGGCGCAGAGGTTTCCTATTATCATCGCTTTTCCTAAACCTTGTGAAATCTTGGCTTTTTTCATTGGCTCACCTTGGCATTTATGAAAATGAGGAGTGGTCACACTGCCCAGACTTCCCCAAATCTCCACTCACCCTGTGCACAAACTCCTCAGCTACCCTCTCATCCTTGAGCTTCCTAACATCCAGCCTAGACTGGGATGGTACCATTCTCCTGGATTTAAGGTGCAACTTTCAAGTTTCTACAATAAGCCTGTACTCAGTATTGAGGAACTGAGCACTCTGGTAGACCCTGCAGTTCTGGATCATCCTCCAGCGACCATCAACAAGCATGTGGTCAATCTCCTTTGCCACACTGCCAGTGTTGGAATGCCAAGTCCAGCGATGAGCTTCTGGGCACTGAAACCATGAACCAGCCACCCTAAGTCCATGATTTCTTGCTATTCTGCTTCACAGTTCCAGACCCATGGGGACCAACACACGTCTCATAACCATCTCTATCAGTTCCAGTCGATGTATTGAAATTCCCTAAGACGAGAAGTGTATCTGGCCTGGGGCACTGATCAACCACAGACTCGAGCGTGGCATAGAATACGTCCTTCATGGTGAGATCACTCGCCTCAGTCGGAGCATATACAGAGACCAGGGAAATGGCACCCAAGGAGTGACAAATCCTTAGTCTTGTAATATGCTCGTTGACCGGTGTTATCTCAATTATCATTGGAGTCAGCTTATTGGACACATCCACAGCAACTCCTTGGGAATTGTAACCATCAGAGCGACCAGACCAATAGTAGGTGTAATCACCCGCCATGATCTCTCCGCAATGCGGTCTCCGAACCTCAGAGAGTGCTGCAATTCCGATGTCCAAACGCTTGAGCTCAGATGATAACAGAGACAGGTGATCATGCTCTCTTATGGATAGGACATTCCAAGCACCCACCCGAAGGGACCGCCTCAGTTCAACCCAAGGAGACCACCATCTGGTGGACGACACCTCAGCACCACTCCAACATACTCTCCCGCAATCTGACCCGAGAATGTTACCCCGTGGTTTCCCTCCTATCATCAAAGACTGGGGGTCCCGAAGGCTTTGACCCAATCTCATCATCCATTGAGCTGCCCTGCGAAGGGAAGCTGCACATTAGGTACTCCCACGGAGTGGGTTTTCAGATTTTTTTCATGCTTCTGGGATGTTTTGCTGAATGAAGGGTTTTACAGTGGTCGGAGTGCAAATCCTGCCACCAACCTCCTTATAAGAAGTAACCCAACTGTAAGAAGGCATCCGCAGACACAGTTGGGCACGAGATATGGATGGCCATTGGATCTCAAGGAGCTCCTCTGCCCTTTGACAGGTTTTGTTCTTCATCCGACTGGGAGTCCATAGGTAATAAGCCACAACCGCAAAAACAAAAACAAAAACATCGCTAATTTGTTAACATTTTCAGATTTCACTCCAGTTTGAAAGTTATTTCGTCCACGAGATCCGATCTTCAAATCTGAAATCATGTTTTGATTGCATACTTCAATTAGTCCGTGTGACGTCATCGTGGAAAATCACCAAGCCTTTTTCACTCGGCCCCTGCGATGGTGGATTAAGACCCCTGCGAGGTGAATGCAGGCTGACCAAGGATAAAGCCTGTTTTTGTTTTTAATTTAATAAGCCAGTTAATCTAGATATTAAAGTCGCGGCACTTTTCTGACCGTCACGCAACAAGGTCATGATGGTGTAGGAAGGATGATATATTTTCATGCAGTTCAAGCTGAACACATCGTCGAACCTGACATATTCACAATTGTCATGCACGTCCCACATTCGGGTTTTCCGTTCAGTGCGAAACAAACAAAGCGATTGTTAAAATGATCATCAAATATCAAAAGGATTGGCGTCACGGGCCTTCCAATGACACACGATGCAAAGGCCTTTGGATTAATTCCTTAGGCCTCACCTTCAGGCCACTTCCGGTTATTTTTTGTTCTGCAGCGATCGATGCAGCGTTCCAGACTTCCAGCCTGGGTTGTTTTTCCGTGGGAGAGTTTAAGGTTTTTCCCATGGGAGTAACAAATTAGCCTAGGTTTCTTTATACAGTAATATCATTTTTGTAATAATAATAATAATAATATAGTAACCATAAATGTAACACTACAATCCCTTTGTCATGACTGCAAAGTTACTGGATTCAAGCGGTGTATTATTAATGACTCAATGAGAAGCGGTGTACTGATCATCAAATCCTTCTGGTGGTCCAATGAGGGAGGTGACCAAACATTGTCAACACCTGCATGAAAAACTCTCCATTGTAGCAATATTGCACGACACTAACTTAAAGAACAAACATGTTTGTGCTCAATGGACTTGATGGTGCAGATGAAGGAGGTCAAATACGATTGGTTGTTGCAACTGGGTGAGGGGTGCACGCCTTCTATGGAGGGTGACCTTCACGATGACATAACTGCATTACCACCTGGTCTTTGTGTGAACTCAGAAGATGACGTCATCAACCACGTGTATGCCAGACTTGTAGAACCGTCCAATCATACAAATTCTGAGTGGTTGGCTTCACATGTGATTTCAACCACAACGAATAACATGGTTGATCTGTTTAACAGTAGGGTCGTTGACCACTTGCTGGATGACAATTTCACACACACACACACACACACACACACACACACACACACACACACACACACACACACACACACACACTCTGACATTTATTATTGTCGATACCTCAAACAATGACTGCGTCAAATCTGGTGATTTGTTCCACCCGTTCACGATCATCTCCTCATACATTCTCTGCCAGTCTGTCTGTCCTTTGTCTGTTTGTTTCGGGCGGGCTTCAAAATCAAATCGCCACTATGTTGTTTGCTCCATGTAGGTTCTCAGGCTTCATAGACCTCTGATGTGCAGGAACTGTGGAAAGTTGCCTGCATTAGTGTATGTGGTGTCTACTGGTGAATATTTGAAGAGACGAGTCTTTGATCAGAAGAATAAGGTAAGTGGTGTGGTTGTGTGGTCTCAGGTTTTTGATTTTATGAATGTTGAATAATTTCACGTGGTTTGAGGCCTAAAGGCCACGACAGATTTTGACGAATAAATGGGTTCAAATAATGTTTTTTTTCAAGCAAATTATGTATTTCATTGCACCCCTCAAATGACAGCTGTTCAATTTTATTTTAAAAAATGACTGGATCGTTTTAAAATGATGTTGGTTTAAAATAGCATTTAAAAATCGTTTTGGATGTATCTGATCTGGCGCATACATGGTGGGGGGGGGTGAGAGGAGAGCGTGTGGGGACAGGAGGGAGAGAGAGATAGAAGGGCACAGGAGGGAGAGAGAGTGCGAGAGAGAGAGAGAGAGAGAGACAGACAGAGACAGAGACAGAGACAGAGACAGAGACAGAGAGAGAGACAGAGAGAGAGAGAGAGAGAGAGAGAGAGAGAGAGAGAACAGAGACAGAGACAGAGACAGAGACAGAGACAGAGACAGAGAGAGAGAGAGAGAGAGACAGAGAGAGAGAGAGAGAGAGAGAGAGAAGAGAGAAAATAAGACATTCAGTATTGGCCTTTGTTCATACTTAATGTAATACTGCTTCCCCTTCGGACTGGCACCCCAGCATCACATCTGCCGCTGCTGTATTCCACACAATCTGAAGATCTCAACATGATAAGAATCTTGCACGATAAGGCAGAAGTAGTGCTGCTTTCATATGACAAGCAGGTCAGTGGCTACACTATTTTTACCACCTGTTCCCTGGTTTACGTACCTGTATCCTCTGAGCCCTCCTACCCTTCTCAACAACCCCTGGATGTATCTGTTCTTCGTGTAAACCGCCGACTGGTTAAACTGACTAAATCTAAACTGACTGAACACCATAACTCTTTGTTCCTCGTTTCTCCCATGCATTAAACTACACTGTGGAGATTGTGCTTTCCCACTCGTCCCGCCAGGGCTTCAGCTTCAGGCAAGCAGTACACATGAACCGCCATATCAAGTCATCAACCATCCCCACATACAATATCTTTATTACCCTGATTCCCCATTCCTAACCCAACAGTCTAACCTGCTTGTTTCAATCTTTTCTTCCCCCCACTCCCCCCCCCAACCTTCCGTGTGTGTGTGTGTGTGTGTGTGTGTGTGTGTGTGTGTGTGTGTGTGTGTGTGTGTGTGTATGTGTGTGTGTGTGTGTGTGTGTGTGAATGTGTGCCTGTCCCTTATCTCTCTCTCCTCTCTCCTTCTCTCTTCCTCTCTCTCTCCCTTTCTTTCCTGTTCATTGTCGACCCGCTGCCCTGCTGCCAATTAACCTTCCATGACCTCGCTGTTGTCGAAAATGAAACTGGGTATAAAATGCAAATAACTTCTGAATAACATCAGATCTGTAAAATGGCTCCTGGAAAAGAAATGTCACGTGACAAGAATATAGATATCAAATTCTCAGCAAGTGAAACTGTGACTCGATGCGTCATATTGCAGCCCCACTTCATGTGTCATCAGGAGCTGGATTCAAGACGATGAAGAGGGAACCGTGAACTGGGTGCTGTTGGCAAGAGAAGAGATCTATGAAGAAATCCAAAACTACACATGCGATGTGAACTACTTTCAAAGTATGTTATGTGTGTGATCGAGGGCATTACAGTACAGATCTTGTGAATGATGGAGCTGAAAGTATGGGTGTTAATGTTTCTTCAAAACAGTGAGATATACATCAGCACAAAGTGGTGTGTGTGTGTGTGTGTGTGTGTGTGTGTGTGTGTGTGTGTGTGTGT
>BROF01004733.1:85779-95807 GCA_024346535.1 Eptatretus burgeri
AAACTCGGAATATACCTCCCAGCCCCTGTGTTCTCCCATGGCCAACTATAGGTTGCATTTTCACGTGCAAGAGGTTACTCCTATATATCTATCAAAGTGGACAATAATTCCTCACAATGACTATTCAGCACCAAGACACTCACCCAAAATGTCATTTACAGGGAGGTCCTTTAGAAAACTGACAGGTAACCATAGTGCATCACATCCCGAATGACACCCTCCCCAGCTTCCCATAACATCAAATATTATGCCTCATCCAACTTTTGCCACCCATTCAACTCCGTGCGGAGCACGGGTATATGCTAGTGTATATATATATATATATATATATATATATATATATATATATATATATATATATATATATATATATATACATACATACATATGTATATACATATATACATGTTGTGGACCTGGGGTCGGGGTCGAGACGACCATGATTTGGGGAAAGCTATCTCGGGTTCCCACCAGACTCTCCGGAATTGCAGCCCGTCACACACGGATAACTCCGTGACGTGGCGGGTCGCTAATCAACCGTAAATGCCAATAACTCAACCACGTGACTTAGGGTCCTCCGTATAATGGAAACTGGTTAACTAATGGTCACGTAATCTAATTATCGGGGAACATGCCCTCGGTATGCTTTCTTCAAACCGGATCGCCTGACTGGATCAGATGCAGCTGAGCATAACTGTCAAGGATGTACCGGCTCGAAAACAGATCGTTGGGGATAACGTCCCGGCTAGGCTAGGATACGGACCATGCTGGACTAATGAAGGAAAAGATGAAAACGAGCTGGGAACATTTCTACACAAAGCAATTATTTACAATCAAGTGAGGAAAGGTATGTGGCACTTTGAATGGGGTTTATTGGTATGTACAGCAGAGATAGCAAGGAATTTGTGGGGTGCAACAAAAGGCAAGCAATTTTCAAAAGCAGACACAGAGCAAATTTATCCCGTTATATCTTCTACAATCTTAGCTTATGCTATGACAGGCGCCACACACACACACACACACACACACACACACACACACACACACACACACACCCGATGAAGATTGGGATAGCCAGAAGGAAGGAAAGCAGATGAAGACTAATGGCCTCGCAAAACCTGGCATGGTCAGCCGACCGCACAATCCAGTATGCTTTGGGGGACGCTCTGCTTTAACGATCCCACCTTAAGAGTCGGCACATTATCTCCTGCTTTATCACTTTGCCGGGGCTCCTGTAAACGTGTGCTCCGCACTGGTCCAGAAGAAAGTCTGTCGCACAACAACCCCAAGTGTAGATGCAGTGACAGCAAACGAGGTGCAGTGAAGAGAGGGCTGTGCTGAGAGGCAAAGGAGAGCTCAGGTCAGGCCAGGTATGGGAGCATGCGCCAGAGCAGCGAGTTTCTGCGTCCACTTTCCGCCGGTATTCCAGGGGCCTCCGTCTGGCCATCCTCCAGGCAGATGCCTGGCCCATCCCCTTCTACTTGAGATGCTAATCAACCTGTTGCAACCATGAGGCACATGGTCGGCCCATTGGCCTCCTCCACTCACAAGGCTCCCTCACCGAGAGAATCTGGTGAGCAGAATCAGAGTCAGGAAAATGAGCCACATGTCCATACAGCCGCAGCTGACGCTCACAGACTAAGCAGGTGACAAATCTCATTTGAATCTCTCTCAGCAAGCACTCATTAGACACAAAGTCCGACCAGTGATAGCCAAGGATTCTCCGAAGAGACCTGGTACCAAAGGAATTAAGTCTCCGTCTCAGATCCTTGGTCAGTGTCCAAGTCTCACATCCATAGAGCAAGACTGGAAGCACCAAAGAACTGAAGACTCAGACTTTCGTCCTCACACACAGGTACCGGCAGCGCCACACCCCATGATCTCGTGAATGCAAATCCATGACTCCCCAGGCCCGACCCAGACATCTGTTGATCTTTGGCTCACAGCCAGCAGAGACATGAATATCACTGCCAAGGTAAGTGAATCTCTCCGCAACATCCTCACCACAAACAGGTGCAGACAGGATAGCATTATCCAAGATGTCATTGAAAGCCTGGATCTTAGTTTTGACCCAGGAAACCCATATATCCCAGCGGCTCCGACTTCTCATTCAGCACCTCGAGGGCCCTGTTGTGGAATTTATTTGGTAGCGTTTTATTTTTTTATCACTTTTAATTAACCGTTTAACCGACTCGATGTAAATCCTGTTATTCAAATGAAAGACACCGATTAATTTACTTCTACAACGTGAAAGTACATCACTTCAGAGAGTTTTATTATACTTGGTACTTGGCTTGTACCAAGGAGTACAACCCACTGTGGTGGTATACATCCACACGTGCTTGCACTAAAACAAGATTACATTTTCTGGTATTTATATACTTTCATGGGAGAGTGGACGGGGCTGTTTAGCCTAAGGCAAATAACTCCAACTGCAATACGTGTCTTCTTGGTGAAAAACAAAATGATGGAATCATAACAAACGTTACTGTTATCAACCCAGGTCACTTTGTTCCATATAATAGTAAGACATTCCTTTTATCAACATTTAGTGAAAAAGTCTCTTGGCTAAAGGGAAGCATCACTGACAGCCAATTCGACTTATAGCATAAAATTAAATTTATAAAACACTAACAACAATTTGGAGTACATTAATATAATTATTTTCTTCCACAGTTCCCCCCTTTTTTCCTTATAAGGAAAATTTAGAATAATCATATTACACATGATCACCATACCCGTTCCTGGAGGAGAAAAATACATTCCACAAGTTCAGTCAACAATGGCAGCGAGTGCTCATATCAGAAGAATGCTGGATAACGACCATTTCAATAGTGTCCCAGCCAGGTGAGTGAGTGCATTTCCATTTAATTTTATGGCCTGTTTATCAGCATGTGTCACACATTGAAAACATGCTACCCGAAGTCAGAAGATAAACAGGTCAGGGTGTAGATAGAACACCCAACGGGAAACACAGTCGAAGCACTCCTTGAGCTGAAGAGAAGGTAGATCTTGGCAGGTACGAGCTTGGGCCCGACACTGGGTTGAAGGAGATTAAAAGGACCCGAGTGGTAAACAGAGATCAAGCCTCAACAGAGCCTGGGGCCCTGCAGCAGCAGTTTCTGCAATCAGGTTTGATTCTCCAAATGAGCTGTGCACGTTAGATGCAGTCGTGATGGCAGAACGAGCCCCACCCGCACCATTGAACACATGTTGCAGAGGACTCGCCGTGTGGACCTTCAGGGCCTTCGTCACGCATTGAAGCAACCACAGCAAGTTCACGATGTATTTGCAGAGCAGCAATCCGCGAGTGTGGTTGAGGCCATTCCTCCACGCTTGCACCACACAACGGCGACGTGAAGTCTTTGCTTTGCAGTGGTTTGACTTGTCCAACCTTCTCCTCAGTGGGTTTTTTTCACATTGCTTATCTTATCTCCTCAGGAAGGGGGTAGTTTCATGATCATGTGTTGAATGCCCAATCACTAAAATCTGGGTTCTCCCCATCGTCCAATCTTTCGCTGGAAGTTCTTTCCAAAGCTTCACGAGACGAAATCGTACATTGCATGGTTCAACTGCTCTCAACACTCCGAAACAAACATAATCAAGGTTAACATCAATTAAAGATGCCATCAGTAAACGTCATGAGCTCATGTATTTCAACAAGACTGACAAAGTTCTTGCAGAAGCATTCAACTTGCATTATCAATATTTTATCTCTTTCCTTATTATTTCCCTAAACGACATGCTAAAATATACAAAAATCTCAGTTGTATGTACACTCAAAACATTCATCTCATTTACTATTTCCATGTAGAAAGGGCAACAGTCTCTATCAGGGTTCCAATTTGCAATCAATATTTTTTCACCAAAAATATTCCATCATCTATACAAAAATATAAAAGTGAGCTACTTCTTTCAAGTACCGAATCCAAAGCGATTCAGTTTTGCACAGTTACCATTTAACATTCATATCTGCTAAACAATTCACAGGAGTAATTAAACAAGAGTAGCATGGCTATCATCATCGTCACAGAGTGATTCTTTTGAAAGTCTTTCACGGACTCTCAGCTGTGCAAACCCCCCATGATGAAAGTTCCAATCCGTTGTTGTCGGCATGGCGTCATTCGAGTTGCCGAGTTGCCGAGCTGCAGATCACACCTTGGCTGCAGAGCGTCCATTTTTGAAACAAGAACTTTGATAACATTGTTACAAATTTCTCCAAACAGTTTAAACAAAACCAAAATGCTAACGTTGTTTAATTAACTTGATGGGCCTCCATTTCTTTGTTTAACCAATGAAATATCTTGGAAAATAATGTTTAACCAATCTCTATGATCACTTCAGAATTCCATCAACATTTTAAATCTCTGACATTGTCCATCTTGTCCACTTCTCTCTCACCAAAACAGCAAAATGCTGCAATATCCAACTTCACATACACGAGTCATCTATCACTTCCTCTGACCTTCTCAATTCCGAATCCATTTTCATTTATCAAAACAAATAAATACAGTTTAAACCTCTGTTTTTTTTTTTTTTAAACAGGTGTATAAAAATTGTCAAATCATTTGTCAAATCTTGCTTAAACAGCTTTATGGTCTTGCATGTGCGACAATAAGCAAAATTATTTTCAAATTAAAACAAATGATTCATGAATGAATCTGACAAATCAAATATATCCCAGCGGTGCCTCCAGAGGCACATATAAAGCCACCAGAGATGTTTTGCTTTCTGCTATTCGTGCCGACAGCTGACCTTGGCAGACAAGCTTGCAGATCAAAAGACTTTATATTTTGCTAAGTGTGGAGCTTGTTACATTTCTTTGTCCTGTATTTTAACCCAATTTTCTTCACTACCTGATGCACTTCATTAACAGATCAATCATTTTTAAGGTAACATGAATTATTTCATCTATCAACTTTAACATTCTCAGACTAATAAAAATAGCACGCCTCGTTCAACGTCCATCCGAGGGCATCATGCATTATCTGTGAATCGCCCCACGTGCCAAACATCATCAAATCATTTTAAAAATCATTCCAAATCACGTTTCTACATTTGGATCACATCTTTTAAGTACAATGGTTACAATTCAAATCAAAATCTTGGAAACATTTCTGACACGTCACCGGGCATGACATGTGCATCTCAACACAGTACCCCAAGACTATCATGCATGCATCATCAATATTATCATTATTATTATTATTATTATAATAACAGGTATTCAAATGATGCATCGAGGAGACCATCCATTTATCATGTATGCAACGTACAGTGTTCAAAGCCAAAACAGCATACAAAGTTTATGAAACAGTGAGAAAGCCAGTTCAAAGAGATTCGTGAACTTGGGTTTTATATCAGCACCAAACCACGAACAGCCAGGCAGCTTTAACTCTCTGCCTGAAGTTTCTTTAGTTATTAAAATATCATTTTCAATTCAGATTTTCACCAAAATGTGAATTCACACACACACACACACACACACACACACACACACACACACACACACCGGAAAAAAACGAACGCACAAAACGACATCCGCCCCGCACTGTAAATTAGCAGCACGTGCAGTCAGTCATCATCGTTTTTCCTCTGGAATCGGTGTGCGCATTTCAGCTCATCCATTTAACAGCCCCACGTTGGGCACCAAGTCTTCACAATCTACGATGGCGACGAATCTCTATCTCCATTTTCCGTCACACATGCATTCCCACAAGCTTTCAAAGCCAAATCCCAAGAGAGCACGTTTCATTGCAGTGAAATATATTGGACTCGCACAAGTTCCATTTCTCCACTCACTCAGCAACACATGCATCTCAATGCAAATCACCAGCCGCGCTCCTAGCCGGTCAATCGTCTCCTGCACCCTACAAAACGTTTCGTGCAAATCATTGCATTTACAAATCCGTAACACCTCCACACAATACAATACAACAAACCAGAAATACAAACAGGTAACTCAATGAATATTCATAACACTTATTCGTTTCCCACTTAACCATTGTCCTTGCTCGTTTACCTTTCCCATTTACCCTGCAACAATTGCTTGCATGTCTCTGGCCTCCTGGTAACCTCGAATTGGAAATTCACCTCGCAGTGCCTCTATTTTCTTCTGCACTCCAACCTTATCACCAAGAGGAACCTAATTACTCCTCTGTCTCCTCGTCAAGCCTCTTCTAGAAACGCACCCAGCAGTGCCATCATCTCTGGCCATCTATCTAACTCCTCTTCTCCTCCAGCACTTTTCTAAAACAACTATAGTACTTATCCTTTGCTTAAAACGGACTCTCTCCGCAGGATCCTCTTCTTTCTATCAATAAAATTCTCTGACATGTACTTTCCTTTGTTGTCGATGTACGTTACCCGTTAAGAACAGCCCCGTCGTCAGAGGGAAAGGGCGAACGCTCTCCGCTTACCATGCTCAAGCGATTGCCGTCCCTCCAGACCATGGACTGCCTGCAGGGAGTTAGTACATCCCGGATGAGCCCCCATTTGTTGTGGAATTTATTTGGTAGCTTTTTATCTTTTTATCACTTTTGATTAACCGTTCAACCGACTCGATGTCAATCCTGTAATTCAAATGAGACACCGATTAATTCACTACCACAACGTGAAAGCACATCACATCAGAGAGTTTTATTATACTTGGTACTTGGCTAGTACCAAGGAGTACAACCCACTGTGGTGGTATACATCCACATGTGCTTGCACGAAAACAAGATTACATTTTCTGGTATTTATATACTTTCATGGGAGAGTGGAGGGGGCTGTTCAGCCTTAGGCAAATAACTCCAACTGCAATACGTGTCTTCTTGGTGAAAAACAAAATGATGTAATCATAACAAAAGTTACTGTTATCAACCCAGGTCACTTTGTTCCATAGCAAGACATTCCTTTTATCAACATTTAGTGAAAAAGACTCTTGGCTAAAGGGAAGCATCGCTGACAGCCAATTTGACTTATAGCATAAAATTAAATTTATAATACACCAACAACAATTACAATTTGGAGTACATTAAGATAATTATTTTCTTCCACTGCCCCCAAAAGGATATCTAGGGTTTCCTCAAAGATGACTGCATCATCTGCGAAATCAAGGTCAGAGATCTTGACATTCCCAATCGATGCACCGCACACCCCTGACGAACTCCAGTTATAACTGGAAATACATCAGAGATGGTACCACCACATCTCACAGTGCTCTCAGTACCAGAGTGTAGTTCAGACATCAGATTGATCAGTTTTGGTGGCACCCCATGAAGACAAAGAATCCTCCAGAGGACATCCTGATTCACTGAATCGAACGCTTTACAGAGATCAACATAGGCTACAAGCAGCCCCTGCCAAAACTCTCGTCTGCATTCGGTGAAGACCCGAAGAGCAAGGATACGGTCAATCGTTGACCTCTGGTGTAAAGCCTGACTGCTCTGGATGCTGGTGCTCAAGCAGATGGTGGCGAACCCAGGTGATAATCAAGAATTATCCGAGCAAAGACCTTGCCCGGCACTGGGAGCAGAGTCAACCCTCGGTAGTTGTTGTAGTCTTGGCGATCACCCTTCCCTTTCCAGCGAGGGACAACAAGGCCCCTCATCCAGTCAGTTGGGATGATGCCTGTGTTCCAGGCAGATCACAGAACTGCATGCAATGACACGAGTACAGCATTTCCACCAGCCTTGAGAAGTTCAGCATGGATGCCACAGATCCCTGGAGCTTAACCCCATTTCAACCGGTTCACCGCAGCCCATGTTTCCACAAACGAAGGTGGACCACAGTTGATTGGAGGGTCAGCAACAGGGATTGTAACATCCCTGACATCCAACTCGACAACTGGTGGATCAGCCTGGTACAACCGCTCAAAGTAACCAGCCCTGTGGGCCTTCACTTCGGATGCTCACGGACTATGCAGGTAACAAATCTCATTTGAATCTCTCAGCAACCACTCATTGGACACAAAGTCCGACCAGTGATAGCCAAGGATTCTCGGAGGATTCACTTGTCCAAATAATGCTTCAGAGGGTGTAGCAACACAGTCTGTTCCAACACTGATTTTATACAGACAGAGGGTTTGTAAGTAATCAACAAAAGTTGTGACACCTGGAGGAATTGTTTGCTCTTTGCGATCACCCTTCCCTTCAAGAATGGAAGGGTGATCTTCTGTCAAGAGCTCACCACCCTCTGCTCTAATTGCAGTACACTGAGGGAAAGGGCTTGGACGAACCCAATGCGTGAATTCCCCTGGAAGCAGGATGAGAATCACTTGACCACAGGTGATGCTCTATCCCTCACAGATTCCTTACACATTGGCCTCCTTGTCCAACCTTCGTGCAGGTACAGTTTTACACCTCAGTTCCTTTAACAGCTCAGCTCTGCCATTCAGCCTGGCCCTGAGATTCTGGGCTATGAAATCCAGTGTCCCTTGAGAGACAAAATTCTTCTTCGCCCTCTGGTGCGTTACAAGACATCCACCGGCAACATCAAGGACGGTGGTCTTGTTGGCCCTCCACAACTCTTCAGGATCCACCAAAGCACCCAGACCCCCAAATCTCCACTCACCCTGTTCGCAAACTCCTCAGCTACCCTCTCATCCTTGAGCTAGCCAACATCCAGCCGAGACTGGAATGGTACCATTCTCCTGTGTTTAAGGTGAAACTTTCAAGTTTCTACAACAAGCCGGTGGTCAGTATTGAGGAACTGAGCACTCTGGCAGACCCTGCAGTTCTGGATTATCCTCCAGCGACCATCAACAAGCACGTGGTCAATCTCCTTTGCCACACTGCCAGTGTTGGAATACCAAGTCCAGCGATGAGCTTCTGGGTGCTGAAACCATGAACCAGCCACCCTAAGTCCATGATTTCTTGCTATTCTGGTTCACAGTTCCAGACCCATGGAGACCAACACACGTCTCATAACCATCTCCATCAGTTCCAGTCGATGCATTGAAATTCCTTAAGACGAGAAGTGTATCTGGCCTGGGGCACTGATCAACCACAGACTCGAGCGTAGCAAAGAATGCATCCTTCATGGCGAGATCACTCACCTCAGTCGGAGCATAAACAGAGACCAGGGAAATGGCACCCAAGGAGTGACAAATCCTTCATCTTGTAATATGCTCATGGACCAGTGTTATCTCAATTATCATTGGAGTCAGCTTATTGGACACATCTACAGCAACTCCTTGGGCATTGTAACCATCAGAGCGACCAGACCAATAGTAGGTGTGATCACCCGCCATGATCTCTCCGCAATGCGGTCTCCGAACCTCAGAGAGTGCTGCAATCCCGATGTCCAAACGTTTGAGCTCAGATGATAACAGAGACAGATGATCATCCTCTCTTACGGATAGGACATTCCAGGCACCCACCCGAAGGGACCGCCTCAGGTTAACCCAAGGAACCGCCATCTGGTGGATGACACCTCAGCACCACTCCGACACACTCTCCCGCAATCTGACCCGGGAATGTCACCCCGTGATTTCCCTCCGATCATCAACGATTGGGGGCCCCGAAGGCTTTGCCCCAATCTCATCATCCATTGAGCTGCCCTGCGAAGGGAAGCTGCACATTAGGTACTCCCACGGAGTGGGTTTTCAGATTTTTCTCATGCTTCTGCAATGTGTTGCGGAATGAAGGGTTTTGCAGTGGCTGGAGTGCAAATCCTGCCACCAACCTCCTTATAAGAAGTAACCCAACTGCAGGAAGGCATCTGCAGACACAGTTGGGCTCTCAATATGGATGGCCATTGGATCTCAAGGAGCTCCTCTACCCATTGACAGGTTTTATTCTTCATCCGACTGGGTGTCCATATCATACACACTCCTCACCAAGAAACTTGGTGGGGGAGACGGTTTAGTCGCCGACAACCCGGCCATGGAACAGGTTAATACAGGTTTCCATGGTACCTGTAGTAAGTCACAGATCTCATCTGGAATGACCTGACAATATGAGTGTCGATGCAGCGACAGCAGATGAGATGCAGTGAGGAGAAGGTGAGGCAAACAGGCAGAGAAGAGCAGAGAAGAGCAGAGA
>BROF01004734.1:0-11624 GCA_024346535.1 Eptatretus burgeri
TCGTGCAGCTGAACATCTGGCTTTCTTGTTGGCCCTTGTAACAACATTCTTTGAGCCTTGGGCTCGGAGAAGCCTAATCATAAATCAGCACTGTCTTGGTATAGTTCAAAAGGGAACATCTTGGAGCAGAATGAGACGATAATATATATTGTGATAAAGATCTGCCTGATCAATGACAGATCTTCTTGCTTGTGAAAAGATAAATGCTTTGTCAGGCCAGGAGAGAATATTTGCTGGGGTGTTTTTACTTTCAAAGAAAACAGATGAGCAGGAAAAGTATATATAAAGTAAACCAAACTGCTTGCGGGCCAGAGTTTTGACTGGGCTGGTATACTGTAGGTATTCTGTGCCTTTCTACTCTCGTGTATACACTTTTGATGCGCATTAAACCTCTTCTCTACGACGATTGGTGTAGTCATTGCTTGATTGCAGACCCTGATCTCGACACTTGTACCTACTTTATATACGTACTCAGATTCTACTTGTACATACTTTACATATGTACTCACATTTTACTTGTACATACTTTATATATGCACTCACATTTTACTTGTACATACTTTTTATACGTACTCACATTCTACTTGTACATATTTTATATATTGACTCCATTCTACTTGTACATACTTTATATATATATATATATATATATATATATATATATATATATATATATATATATATATATATATATATATATATATGTACTCCCATTCTACTTGAACATACTTTATATACGTACTCACATTCTACTTGTACATACTTTATATATGCACTCACATTCTACTTGTACATACTTTTTATACGTACTCACATTCTACTTGTGCATACTTTATATATTGACTCCATTCTACTTGTACATACTTTATATATATGTACTCCCATTCTACTTGTACATACTTTATATATGCACTCACATTGTACTTGTACCTACTTTATATACGTACTCAGATTCTACTTGTACATACTTTACATATGTACTCACATTTTACTTGTACATACTTTACATATGTACTTACATTTTACTTGTACATACTTTATATATGCACTCACATTTTACTTGTACATACTTTATATATGTACTCACATTCTACTTGAACATACTTTATATATGCACTCACATTTTACTTGTACATACTTTATATATGTACTCACATTTTACTTGTACATACTTTATATATGTACTCACATTCTACTTGAACATACTTGAGAATTTACTCCCATTCTAATTTTACATACTTTATAGATGTACTCGCATTCTCCTTGTACATACTTTATGGACGTTGTCACATTCTAATTGAACATACCTTCCAGGTGAACTCACATTCTAATGAGGCTATAATATATACTTCTGCATATTGCAGATCTCAAACTATGTGTCCTTCATTTGGGTGTTGGGATGAATGTTTAGTTTACGGGCACTTTGTGAATGATCCAAACTTTGCCATGCGGCAATGCTCGTTTCATAGTGATGGAAAATGTATGTGTGTTTCATATGTTCTTTTTATATATGTTTGGAATTGCTTGCAACACAGGTATGATTTCTCCCACCATTTTCTCTCCTTCGATTGCTCTTCATCATTCCTCCCGACATTCCCATCTCTTTCTCTTAATTGTCTGTATGAGGAATAAATTAAAGAAAGTGTTGATTCGTGTCCTGATATATTGTGCTTGAGGCTGGCCCCAAATAGCATTCCCAGGGGGCTATTAGTCAGATTTCTCAATTCTAATGGTAGCGCACACAATGTGGCACATGGTGTTGGTTCGCTCAGCCAATTAATTAACTGCTGAGTAGTTGCAGGCACGGTAAACTGACCTGGGGTGCAAAGATCCGGCCAGGGTTTAAGGTTGCAGATGGTGTTTGTGGTCTCTCAAGCCAGGGCGCCCTATTGGAGTTATCCAAAAGCGACATCTGCAAAAATACTTTGTAGATGTACTCACATTTTAATTGTACATACTTTATAGACGTACTTACATTGTAAGGAGGCTATACATCCTTCTGAGTATTATATTTGCCAAACTATCTGTGTCCTTCAGTCGGGTGTAAGGATCCATGGTTCGTTTACAGGTGCTAAGGGAATGTTCCATGTTTTACCGTACAGTGATGTTTGTGTTGGAGTAATGGAAAATGTATTTGTGTTTCATGTGTGATTTATATGTGTTTGGAATTGCTTGCAACATAGGTATGATTTCTCCCACCATTTTCTCTCCTTTGATTGCTCTTCATCATTCCTCGTGACATTCCCAGCTCTTTCTCTTCATTGTCTGTATGAGGAATAAATTAAAGAAAGTGTTGATTAGTGTCCTGATTTATCCTGCTTGAGGCTGGCCCCAAATAGCATTCCCAGGGGTGATTGGTCAGATTTCGCAATTCTAATGGTCGCACACACAATGTGGCACATGGTGTTGGTTCGCTCAGCCAATTAATTAACTGCTGAGTAGTTGCAGGCACGGTAAACTGACCTGGGGTGCAAAGATCCGGCAAGGGTTTAAGGTTGCAGATGGCGTCTGTGGTCTCTCGAGACAGGCCGTCCTATTGGAGTTATCCAAAAGCGACATCTGCAACAATACTTTGTAGATGTACTCACATTCTAATTTGTACATACTTTCTCGAAGTACTTACATTGTAAGGAGGCTATACATCCTTCTGGGTATTAGATATGCCAAACTATCTGTGTCCTTCAGTCGGGTGTGAAGATCCATGGTTCGTTTACAGGTGCTTTGGGAATGTT
Source organism: Eptatretus burgeri (assembly GCA_024346535.1). Taxonomy (NCBI): domain Eukaryota; kingdom Metazoa; phylum Chordata; class Myxini; order Myxiniformes; family Myxinidae; genus Eptatretus; species Eptatretus burgeri. The sequence goes on from BROF01004734.1 coordinate 2,733, forward strand.
CCATGTTTTACCGTGTCGTGATGTTTGTGTTGGAGTAATGGAAAATGTATTCGTGTTTCTTGTGTGATTAAAATGTGTTTGGAATTGCTTGCAACATGGTGTATGATTTCTCTCACTATTTTCTGCAATCAGGATATCTCCTGTCATTTGTTCGCATTTCTATTTTTTGGCAGCTCTTAGAGCACCCTTATTCTGGACATTTCCTGCTCTTAGAGCACCCTTATTCTGGACATTTCTATTTGTCTGTCTGACCACGAAACTTTGGTGAAGCCTAGGGGCTAAACCACTCAACCGATTCCAATGAAATTTCGTCGGTAGGACCAATATTTCTGGGAATCATGTGCTTTCGAATATGGGACCCCGGGCCCTAGCAATGGCATAGCAACGGCCCTATAAAGTGGTCAAAAAATCGGAAAAAAAAACAAAAAATCGAAGCTCAGAGTTCTGTGCACAATCTATCTCGTTCTCTTCATGCCAATTTGCAGCCCTAACAAAAAATATTTGTAGGAGGAGATAGGTTTTGGGCGAGGAGATGTCGAACATTTCAGAAACGGTTAATTGCGAATATCTCGAAGAGAAAGAGTCTGATTTTGATGAAACTTGGGTGAAATGTGGACAATGTGTTTAGCTAGCATGTACACAAAAATGAATGGCTGCTATGTACACCTCCGTAGCTTAGCAACAGCTAAAATACTTTATCGTGCATCGTACACTTATTGTGGACTGTACAAAAAAATCAATACCTCCGAAACTGGACCTCCGAGGGACCTGGTTTTTTGTGCCCAAGGAGAATGTCTTACAGCATCATATAAAAAAAATAAAATCTTTAGCGAATAGAAAAATGGAATTACCAGGACTGCCAATTGTTAGAGTCTCTTTGGAAACATGACTGAAATTTCACAAGGCGGGTTTCTGGGCGCAAACTCAGAGGGCTGTGATAATCATATTTATTGTGCCAAATTGATTGATCGCATGTACATGAATATCAGCGAGTCGCGTAGGCCAGCTTTCCATCTTGAGCGAGCAGCCATGTCGCCTACGGGCTTGTCCAACACTTTCTCTCTTTGAATTTCCCCTCATCGTTCCTCCAACCCAGTTCCTGCTCTTTTTATTCATTGCCTGTGTCAGTAAAATGAAAGAAAGTGTTGATTCCAGTCTGGATTTATCCTGCTTGCCATTGGCCTGGAATAATGTTCCTGGAAGTAATTGGTCCGAGTTCACAATTGTAACGGCATTGGTTCATTCGTCCAATGAACCTCCACATAGTCACAGGCACGCTAAATTGACCTTGGGCGCAAATATATATTCCTGGTGTTGGCTTCATGGTTAGCGTGGCAGGCTTGGGATCCTTGGCTCAAAAGTTCAAATCCCGCTCGACCATTGAATTAATAGCAGGTGGAGTTGACTCAGCCCATCATCCTTCTGAGATTGGCAAAATGAGTACCAGCTTGCTGGGATGATTGAGCCATTTGAGTATCCTGCGTCGGAGTGGTGACCCATCCAGGATTGTGCCCAATATCCCAGGAGACTACTTCGGCAGCACGAAAGCTCTGTACAAAGTATGGTCCCGATGAATGGGCACAAAGATCCGGCCAGAGATGGGGATGGCTGCAAACGGTCTTCACGGTCTCTCGAGACAGGACGTCATCTTGGAGTTATTCAGAGGCGACGTCCGCAACAATACTTCATAAATGTATTCACGTTCTTATTGTCCATACTGTCGCGGGTGTGGCCGTAAACTTAATCCTCCCGACCCAATTGTGGTAGATGGGCAGTTAACACCAACTTGGCCGCATCACAATAACAACAAGCATTTTAAGGCCATTTTCCCTGCTGGATTGGGGGTTAGCCTTGTGGCCCCCATGATGATCTTCTCCACTTTACCCTATTTTCTGCATCTCCCCTTCTTAATCCCCTTGCCCACATTTCTTCTTCCACTAACTTTGCCAAGTTTTTTCTCGGTCTTCCCCGTCCTCTACTTCCAAGTACACTCATTTCCAACACTCCTCTCACCCAGTCATTTTCATCCTTTCTCAACACATGACCCAACCATCTCAACCTGTTTCTCTTCAAAACATCCATCACAGGCTCTTGTCCCATCATATTCTGCAATCATCATTTGTCTTCCTCTCTCAAAGATACTCCACACATCCACCGAACCATTCAAATTTCCACCATTTCCAGCTGTTGTTGCTGCTCTATGTTCAGTACCCATGTCTCACTCCCATACATCATTGCACTTCTCACACATGTAGCATACACCTTTCCCTTCAGCTTCAACGACAATCCCCTCCTCGCCAGCATGCCACTCCATTCTCAAAACTTCTTCCATGCACATCTCACTTGAGCAACCATCGCAGAGTCTGATCCACCTTCTCCATTCAGCATGTCTCCGAGATAGCAAAATGTTTTCACACCTTCCAGCTTCACACCATCTCCAAGATCCAACTCAACAATTCCTTCATATGCACCTCCATCTCTGCACACCTTTCACTTGAATGTAGCTGCCTCACTGGTTCATGACCTTCTCACACTACTACATTTTCGATGAACCCATTCAGCACACATTGTACACTGAATGGAGTTCACACCGACACTCTTCCTGGACACAGCATACGGCCACTTCCCAGTCCTTTCCACCTCACCACATGCTTTACCACTTGCCATCACCTTCATCTTTCCGATATTCACCTTCAAACCTTTTTGCCTCCATACATTCCTTCCACTTGTTCATCTTCTCCGTCAATCCATCCATACTCTCTGCAATCGACACCAGATCATCTGCATACAGCATCTCCCACGGTAAACCCTCCTTTACCCTCCGAGCCAGCACCTCCATCACAACTACAAATAGAAGTGGACTTAGTACCGAGCCCTGGTGCACTCCCACATTCACCTCAAACTCACCACTGTTCCCGTCCTTCGTCCTTACAGCTGTGCGCGCTCTCTCGTACATTGCCTTCACTACTCTGATCAACCATTCCTCCACTCCTTGCTTCCTCAATGCCCATGTCATTACTTCGCGTGGAACCTGATCAAATGCCTTCTCCAGATCAACAAACCCCAAAAACAACTTCTTCCTCTTCTCCATGTACCTCTCCTGCAACTGCCTTACAATAAAAATCGCATCTGTCGTTACTCTTCCTGGCATAAATCCCAACTGCATTTTATCAATCTTTACCTTCTTCCTTATCCTCTTCTCCAACATTCTTTCCAATACCTTCATTCCATGCTCCAATAACTTTCTTGCTCCAGAGGAGCCACAGTCCAGAGGATCACCTTTCCCCTTGTACAAAGGGACGAGGGTACTCGCGGCCGACCCGCGAGCTTTGCCACACCTACTCTTACTCTGACCACGCACACGAGCCATCTGGCGGTCACGCAGCCGTTTGCACTCGTGCCGGGTGTCCTGCAAGCACCACTCGCCTCGCGCAGCACATCGGGCCTCGGACATGGGCTCCCATGCAAAAAAAAATTCCCCAAATTCCCAGAATCCATTTGTTCGCTTCCCTTTTAGCTGTCTGCACTCCAATAATTTATCCGGCATGGAACATTTCGACGCAGGCTCATCCGAAGCCATTAGCACTTCATGCAACAGTCCGCTCTTGGGCGTTTTGCCAAGCACGAACCGCGCACATTCTCGTACCTCGCACGCAGAGTCCCGTGGAGCCGGCGCGGTTTCCAAAATAACTTGATCAAGCTCAGGAAGCTCGTCGCTCACGTCCGTCACACTAACCGCGATCTGGGTCAATGCTTTCCCCACACCGGCTTGCGCACTCATCCATACCATGTTTCTCACGCCCTGAACACATTCTGAAACAATCATACTGGGGGCTTGTGTTACCCTAAGAGACCCCACAGATTCTACTCCTCCAAAACTCGGAACGTACCCTTTCATGTCATGTGCCCGCTACACCTAGCAAAAACTTACTGGACTCACCTGGTCGCGATCTGCTTTGAGGGAGCATATCCTCTCCCTTTGTTCCTGAAGGAGGTTATCCTGACCCTTACATCGGGTCTCAAGACATTCAACAAGCTCAGTATTCATGTCCTTCACCTTCCCTTCTATTTGTGTTTGTTCCTCTTTTACTTTACGTAATTTTTCATTCACCCGTTCCATGTCTCTTTGTGTCTCTGCTAATTCCAAATTGACGGTCCCAAATTCCCCCTTTGTTTCCTGCTAGCCTTTAAAAAAAAATTGTTTCACGTTCGTGCATTTCCCAATATCGATTTCCAATTGTCCTTTCATTATTTCCGTCATCCCCTATCCGAGTTTATATACTTCTCTCTTAACCGCCATTATTTTATTCGTCACTTCTTCCTTACCCGTCTTCATCACGGTCCAACCACCTTACACATTCTCCTTAAACGCAGTCATCCCCTCATGTACTGTCCTGATCCCCTTTGTGAAATGCTGGTCCGTGTTTTGCATTACTCCCTTTACTTCTGCCAGCCCCGCCTTCACCTCTTCCTGACCTGCCTTCATTTCCTCCTGAATTCCATCGCCCATGACTGGCATATCCTCAGCCAGTTTTTGCATATCGCTCTTCTATTGGTTTTGTCCTGCTTGCATATCACTCCGCAAACCACTCTGTTGGTCCATCATTTGTTTCATCATTTCCAACACTTGATTCATGTCAAATGGCTTTGGCGAAGCCGATATGCTATGATAGGGTATGGATCCCATGGGGATCGCTAAATCCTCCGTGAGGGAAATTTGATGGTGGGGGTCCCCAAGCATTGTTGTTGTCGAGGTTGCCCCCAATGTTACCTCTGGGTATGGCTGCAGGGAACGATCTCGCTCAAAGTTGTCGTCCTGAGCCATAGATTCCTCAAACATTGTTGTTTCAAAACCCACCTGAACCAGCTCATCTTGGTCCGCCATGGTCTGTACAAATAATTAAATAAAATTTAGATCCTAACCTGCTCTTAATTAGGGGGTGCGTTAAGCACACCCCAGGTTCGAATCCTGCTCCAGACACCAAAGTGTCCAGGGTTCTTCGCACTCCTGACACCAAAGTGTTGCGGACCTGGGGTTGGAGGCAAGAAGACCACGAGGGGGAGAAAGCTACCTCGGGTTCCCACCAGACATTCTGGAATCGCAGGCCATTGCACACGAACAACTCCGTAACACAGCGGGTCACTAATCAGCCATGAATGCCAATAACTCGACCGCGTGACTTAGGATCCTCTGCCTAATGAATACCGGTTACCTTATGGTCACGTGATCTAATTACCGGGGGATACGTGCATGACATGCCTTGTTTAAACCACATCACCTTACCTGATCAGATGCAGCCGAGCGTAACTGCCCAAAGATGTAGAGGCGTGGAAAACAGATCGTTGGGGGATAACGTCCCGGCTCAGCGAGGACAGGGACCATGCTGGACCAATGAAGGAAATTACTTTAATTTAATGGGCAGATCACGAGGAGCAGTGAAGAAGAAGAAGGCAGAGCAGAGAGTCAACAATGAGGGCGAGGCAAACAGGTGAAGACGAGAGCAAGGCAGGCAGGCGAAAAAGATGGCGGACGGCTTCGCTATCCGCCTTTTATAATCCCCTGGCGAAGAGTGGGGTGACGACCCAAAGCGACGGGTGTCCCTAATCTCGCTTCCCTAATGGGCCATGGTGGTCCTTGCCCCGCCCTACCAGGCTCCTGGGGCCGGTAGCGGACTCATTCGCACATGCGGTGCAACATGGGCCAGAGCCCCGCGTCAAACTCCCAGACCCCCCCCCCACGACTCCGTCCCTCACCGCCCGTCTTGCCGTGTTCTGGTGACTGGACGTGGGTCGTATAAATCCCGCGTGTCCATTCGGGGCATCTTCGGTGAGATGCGGTTGGTGCTATTAACGTGCTTGGCTTGTTCCCCTATCAGATGGTCCAAGTAACCTGAGCCATGCAGCATGCCTCTGTTTAATGGCAAATTGTATCGATTCAGAGGTACTTGGAGACACGGGATAATTTTTTCCGTCTGCGGGAGATGTTGGTGGTCGATGTGGTGAGTTAAGGTTGAGTAAGGTGAGACACTATTGTAAATTGGCGCGTGGATTTGAATGAAAGGGCGCGCGCGCCATGCGCATGCCGGGCAGTGTTCTTGTTCTGATTCTTTCACAGGTGGCTGCACGGAGGCTGTTATTCATGTCCTGTGTGTTTGCGAGCTTGCTTGATTTCATTAGTTCCATGGATAAAAGGAAAGGGTTGAAATGGAAATCAGGTTTGAATGGAAGATAAAGGTATAATTAGACCGAGCTATAAGACCCACGCAACGCATTTCGTCCCATTAACCCACTAGACATGAGAGGAAGATCTCACTGCACAAAGACTAATGAAATAACTGCCTGGAGATCACTGCATGTTGGGTGCCATTTCCCTGGAGACATGAGGTTTTGCAAAACCACAAAAATATGTTATAGACGTACTCGCATTCAAATTCAACACTTTATCGAGGTACTTAACTTCTCAGTGTACCTACTTTAGAGATATACTCAGATACCAATTGTACATAATTCATCGTCGAACTCGGATTATAATTGTACATGCTTTATGGATGTAATCACATTCCAATTCAACATACTTTCTGGAGGTACATACATTCTCAGTGGACAGCTTTATAGACTTACTCGGATACTAATTGCACATAATTTATAGACGTACTTGGATTATTATTGAACATACTTTATGGACGTACTGCGTTGAAAAAAAGAGAATGTTTTTTCCTGGCTACCACTGGGGTGGCGATTGTGGCCTATGGAGCACATTCTGTGTGGGCAAACAGATAAACAAACAACAAAAAATAAACAGGCCAACGGAAATCGACACTTTGCGAAACAAAACAAACAAGTACGGCACTCAATAGAGTGCTTAACTCAGCGAGGCCAAACAGTTTACGTTTTGTATCACACTGAAAGTCTGCATCTGAACCGAAATCGAATCGGCTTGTTCTTGTCACCGAACCAACTCATGTTGTGCCATACCGTATATTGTTATGGCCCCATCTATCAATGGTGAAGAATCAATACATAAATAAAATTCTCGGATTCAGATCTCAACCAAAATCAACTCGGTTCATCCTTGTCACACACGCAACCTGAACATCAAGTTTCATCCAAATCTGTACATTCCTTTTGAGACATAATGCAATATCATTTTTAGCTCCATCTCTCAAAGATGAAGAATCACTTTTAAAATTCTTGCATCCGGCCTGATTTGGATCTTCACCAAAATCGATACAATTCTTCTTCGTCACACACCCAACCTGTCCACCCAGTTTCGTCCAAATCAGTCCATAATGTTTTAAGATATTGTGCTGTGCATCATTTTTTTGTCATGTTTCTCAAAATATTTTCGTGTCTGGATCTGGAAACAGATCGTGTCCAAAGATGTGTGTTGCTGTCCTTGGCCGGTCACCAACGTACACAAAAAAATTCAGAACGATTGCTTGAAAACTGGACAAAAATCATGTGACAAACAGAGACAAGCCGGTAGGCAGACATGTGTAGTCGCCTCCCGAATAGAACCTGACGCGATGGGCCCGTTCAATGGGGGAATGACCTGAGGATTAAGCACAAGAAAATTCATGATTCTAGCTTCAAGAGTTAATGCTGCAGATTGTTTTTTCGTTAAAATACCCCCACATTTCGAGGTTTTTCAGCCGTTGCTAGACAACGGAGGGTCCATGGCAACGGTTCTTTCTCACACATAACTAGGACATACCATGAACCTCCCATACCAGTTTCATGTATATCTGACTCATAGTCTCTGAGATATAACGAACTTCGTTTTTTTAATTGTTTTCGATCAGGGTTCATTCAAAGTCTATCTTCTCCGACAGTTTTCATAGGATCCGGCTGGAAATTTTTGACAATATGGCTGAATGTACTGCCCACAGTCGCTCGTGGCCCAATTTTTGATTTTCGAAAAATTAATTTTTTAATGATTTTTCAAAAATTTAAAAGTCCCGTTGCTAGGCTATGGTGGTGTCCATAGCAACGGTTCTCATTTGCACACAACTAGGTCATGGTATGAACCTACCAACCAAGTTTCATCGAAATTGCCATTGTATTAACGGAGCACTGGACCGAACAGAGGGACAGACAGACAGACAGACAGACAGACAGACAAACATATCGACGGAAAAACTGATAAGGGAAAAACAAATTTCAAAAAAATTTAAAATAAAAATAAAAAATTTTCAACTGGATCGACGACCCAACAAACATATCGACGGAAATACTGATAATATAATAAGGGAATAAGGGTAGACAAATTAAAAAAAAAATTTTTTTTTGAAAAAATTTTTTGAAAAAAATTTTTTTTTAGACGAGATCGACTACCCAATAGACAAACATATCGACGGAAAAACTGATAAGGGTAGAACAAATTTCAAAATTAAAATTTTTTTTTTTTTTTTTAGACTGGATCGACGACCCAACAAACAGACATGACATACCAACATACTTGGCAAAATTATTTCGCTGCATCACAAACAATCAGCCAAACGGACTTAAATGTAATGTCCTATTCCTCTGACAAGGGTAAAAATGGCAATTCACAAATACCTTCCTTTAATCGTGTTTGGTGCCAACATTCAATAAACATTTACACTCATTCCTTATGGAACAAATCTGTTGAAAAGTCAATGATTTAAAATTATCAAAAAAATAGCAAAACATACCTCGTGCAAGATACAATTATCTTGCATTTTGAGTGCATTCACTGGCATTTCATCCTTGCTTTCGTTGTCTTGTGGGTCCGCTGCGGGTCAAAAGACAAATAATAGCAGATGCATGAGATGGAATGAACAAATGAACCCTTATGTTGGTGCTCCAACCTCTCATATATATATATATATATATATATATATATATATATATATATATATATATATATAT